>VWZP01002845.1:8806772-8899485 GCA_013396995.1 Dicaeum eximium
CCTGCGCTGCATTATTCATGTCCCCGAGCGGCGCGGCTCGGGAGGTTACACCGTAGTAGACATGTGGCAGTCGGGTCGGGCCAGCTGAGTGCGGCGGTGTGGGAGAATAATCAGGAATTACTTCATAAACAAGTGCTGTGGAGCATCTGTTGCTGTCTATTGTTTTCGACAAATGCGCGTTTTTAAGAGTCCTTAAGTACTGACCGACGTAATGGGCGCAGCGGCCCTGAATGAGCCTTTGTGCATTGTTTTTTTGAATGGATTAATGTTTTGTACAAGTCGTGGGCATTTGCAGTTAACCTTGTCGCTTAAAGTTTAGCGCAGATAAGGGGTTTTAGTTTCGACTTTGTGGAATTCACTTGTCTTTTGTCAGTTTCTTAATCTGAACGCGAAAAAAAACCCCACCTCTTTGGACTCCATGCCAACACAAGTAATTACTTTAGTTGTAAGGTGCTGTTAAGCTGTCTTTTCCAGTCTGTGTAACACCCTAGACAAGTATTTCGTGTTCCTCTTTCTAGTACAGGCTTTTAAAATTCCATTTTTAAAAAAACTGAGTTACGGGAGTGGCATTTTCTGAGTTTTGAGTAGTTCTGTCTCTGCGGCTGGTTCGTGTCGGGCTTCAGATGTATCCCCGTATGTCACTCTGGTTTGTTTCCATCGGAGATGCCTGTCGCCGTGTCTGTGCCACGGGAGCATTTTTAGGGATGTGGTGTGCCTGCCCAGCACCTGGCACATGGAGAGGATTGTGGAGATGCGGTTGTTGCTGTCAGCTCCCGGTGCGCTGGCACAGCGCTGCTGGGCAACGCGTGCTCCCGGGGAAGGTGCGGAGTTGGTAACGGTGCAGTAACGCTAGGGCTACTGCGATGAAGCTGTTTTTTAATCATTAAAGATGGGACAAGTAGTAACTGCTTATTGGATTGTAAGACTTGCCTCTATTGATTTATTGATTTAGCATAAGAGGGACTGTGAGAAAAATAAACTGCGAGTCAGTGCAGTGTTCCCAGATAAGCAGGCTCCCAGCAAATGGGAATTGCAAGGCAGTGACGTATTTCCAAGCTTTGCACCGAAGTGACACAGTTGTTCTATTAGGCTGGGAAACTGGAGAGCAAAAGCAAAACATCTTTAGAAAGTGCATGAAAAATGACATGGTATGACATGTCTGGAGCTGTCCAGAGAGTTTTTGTTGAGTGCTGACTCAAAGGAAAGTGGTGAAAGTGTGTGTAGAGATGACAAAAAGACTTCTGCTCTGTTTCTGCCATTGCAGTAGAGAGCATTGCAGGGCTATGGTAATAGTACTGCCAGAAAAAGGTTGTTTCACAGAGAATTGGGTAAAGCCATAAAGAGAGTGAGGATTTAGCTCCACCCACGAGCTGCAGAACCAGGAGGGTAAGACGTGTAGATGTTATGACGTGAGAAGGCAGTTCCTGGCAAAGTTCCTTTAGCCTTTGCCAGGATGGGTGAACGGCCTTTCTTCTTCAGCAGCCTCGCTCTGCTTTTTGAGAAAGGGGTGCCTCTGTTGGCAGAGGCGGGGAGGAAGGCTGTTTCTTTCTGTTGGATGTATTACATACATCAAAGCCGTCCTATCGCCTTATATTGCATTAGAAGCCTGTGGGAGTAGAGGAAAGGGAGGATTTTCAAGTTTGTAAATGTAAACAAAGCTTTATACAAACTTCTGGAGAAAAGAACTGATTGTGGGGAGATACTGATCCATTAAAGCAGCACCCAGTGTATCCTGCATGCTCAGCAAGTTTACTCCTGAGCTGAAGGAGCCTAGGTCAACTCTTCCCTTTCAACATCGAAGAACTGCATTTGTTGGCTAACTTTACCAATAGGCTAATACTTAGCTGTACTTTGGATTTAAAAAATGTTTTTTTCCTTTCTGCTCTAGATATTTATTAACCACTCTGTGAAGTGAAACCTTCAAGTCACGTAGTACAAAGAAAAAGAAATATGACATTGGCCCAAAAAGTTAATAATATTTACACTAGAACATTGCAGTTTAAGAATGCTAGCTAGTTTATATGGAGAACTATATGAGTGGCCAGTTCATAGGTTTCCTTTATTTTATGGAACTAGTTGTAAGAGACTGAACAGCATCATTCAGAAAATACAGTACTTTGAGATGAGATATACCCAAAATTCTGGGTACATGTCCTATTTCTTTGGTAACTGTATGTTTAGAAAGGATTCTTGCACTTGGAAGCAGCAGTACTTCTACCAGTTTATATTCATTATTTCCATTTTTGATGGTGCATGCAATGTACATGCTAAGATTGGCCGTTCTATCAATGTAGGACTCTTCATAATCTTTGAGTTATTTCCCGTAGTGTATTTGTGGGTACTTGAAGTTGAGGTTACTAAACTCAATAAATATTAAGCGTATGTAAATCGTGTAGCGCATCTAAAACATACCAGTTTATTAACTGGCAAAACTGCAAATAGTGCACAAATCTGCTTTGACTGGTACGAAGTTGCTTTTAGTTGAATACTGTTTTGGCAACTGCCAGGTTTTCATTTTACTTCTGAAGTTTGCAGGAAGTCCAGTTTAGAAGAAATACTTAACTCTTCAAAATGTATTTTCCTGTAGATACATTGAATACATAAGTTGTACTAGTTCTATTCAGTTATTTTTCAGATACAGCAAGCCTGAACCCAAGCCAGAACCCAATTTTGGGTGTTTCAGAGAAGGGAGGGTTGGGGAAAATGGTGGTTTTAAGAGAGGAAAGATAGAGTACATAAAAAAAAAAAAAAAAGTTGGCATGTAAAACTCTGCATGTGATGTCTAGCACTGGTCAAATCTCAGTTTTCGTGTATTTGGTGTACAATTCAGGGTTGGGTGTTTTTTTAATTTACTTTTTTTTTCTTTTTTTTTTTTCTGAGATAAATGGCTTGTTTTAGTTCCTGCCCTGGTTTGTTTATATTGCAGACAACTGTGTAGGCGGTCACTCTGTCCGTCTGAAAAAGATGTATGCAGAAGCAAAGTCTATGGCAAATGAACTCCTTTATTGGATTGCAGCAAGTGTGTCATTAGGGAGCTGTTAGTGTGAAAGATGATTGCCCTGCAGACATTTGCAGACTGCTTTGGAGTAGAGAGACATTTTTGTAGAAATATGAGACCAGTTAGTCAGGTCCAGTGGCCTGTGAGTTGCCTGCTGCTTCCTCTGCAAAGATCTAAAACTTTTAGGTACCACAGAAAATGGAATGGGATAAGACTTTGAAAAGAAAAAGCATATTAATTTTAAATAAGTTTCTGTTAATAAACGAGGGAGTTACACTACTGTGAGTAAAGCTCTGTGGTCCCTGACATCTATCTGTATTTAGGGAAACAGATGGTAAACCTCTTGCTCAAGCTTAGGAGGGATGCTGCTGGAGGGACTGTTTCTGAGAGAAGCCCTAGGCTATCAGATAGGGATCCTACTTTGAGTGTTGCTTCTCTGCCAGTCAAGCATCCTGCTCGAGCTTTCTGCCTGCTATCCCATCCTCACCTGACCTCAGACCCATGGCTGTGTGTATGAATGTTTCTTTTGAAAACAGCTGCTGCATTAATTATTTGGCAGAATTTTGGCATCAGGCATTTTATGCACCATCATTTTCTGAAGAAAGCTTTCATTGTCATCTTTCAACAATTGCTTTATTTGTTGCTTTCTGTGGCATAACTAGAAACATGGATGATACTGATTTAAAAATCTCAACTGCCATATAGTGAAACTAATTGAAATCACAGCTTTTCATTTCAAGAGAGTTCTTGATGTTGTGGATGACTTTCTTATCTGTTTGTGATGGGGAGCCTGCTGATACTTCTGTTGGTTTGGTCCAGAGTCCAGATTACTGCATATGCTTCTGAAGGTCCTGAGTGTTGTAGCAGTGGGAAGTCTGTGAAGTCACAGCTCTGTTAAACCTGATTTGGGAGAGGGACCTTTGGGATTTTAAATGCTGAAGTGATGAGCCTTTATGCCTTGTAGGTCACAAGCTGGTTTCAGAATGCAGGAATCAAAGGAATATCATTCCCAATCCCAGCTGACTGGGGTATTTTCTGCTGTTGGTTTTGTTTTGGTTTTTTTTTTTTTTTTTTTCACTATTTGCAATGCCATTTCCCTTGAGTGTTAAGGTAAAAGTAAGTGTAAGTAATTAGTTGCTTCAAAGTTAAAAGTTTTGTGTCTGCTGAATATAAATTTATCTGCACTGGCATTAGTAGCAAAAGTGAACTGCCACTCCAGTAATATCAGTGGAGATACACAATATTTTGCCTGGCTGCAGTTTTTGGTTTCTGTTGGCCCAATGTTTCCCTTACGTTTGTTTTGGTTTTAATGTTAGCTTCTGCCAATAATTGGGAAAGATAGGGTGATTTTCAGTTTTTATTCAGTGCTTATTTGATGTCAGAGTTTGCAGTTTTAAGATCTGTTAACGTCTCGATTTGTATATACATTTAATAGTTCCAATGCGTTTATGTGAATGCACTGTTTCAAAATTGCACGTTTTGGATATTAAAGCATATTCAGGCTGACATAGGCTGTTTTTTGTATTATATATAATAAGGCTGACACAGGCTGGTTTTTTGTATTATATAAAAAATGAAAACAATGGAAATAAGTTCAACATAATTGGCTATAAATTTATATTTGGCTAAACCTTTTTTTTTGAAGAAATTATAGATTTTCTTTTACTTTAGTAAAAGATAGTACAAGCAAACACTTCAACAAAAAAAATACTTGGGATGCTGTTTGTTTTGCAGACATTTTTTTTCTATTGCTCATGTATTGTGATAATTTCTCAGGCCCATGAGATCTGTGGAACTAACAGCGAGACTTCATTTTTATTGAGTTTTACTTAAGAGGATTCTTGCTTTTTGCTGATGACTTTGTTCTCTTGCATGCAAAAACATGTCTCCAAATTGTGGTTTGATGACATAGGATTAACCTGTAAAACTCTATAGTCATGTTTCTGCTTTTAAAAGTTACCTTAAGGTTTTAAAGTAAGTTTTCAAATAAATAATTTATGGTTTGTTGCTAGTACTATAGCAAAATGTTTGAGTAAATCCCAAAGCAAAAATCTGGACCATGTTTATGAATGAATTTCTAGTGATAAAATGTAGGAGGGTACGACAATCATTGTAGAAATTTCTAGATGTGTTGTCTCTTAGAAAGACCTCAGAAAGGAATAATTTGCTAACACAGATCTTGGTCCTGTGCCATGTGCTGTCATTGCTCTCCTGGAGACTGGACTCCCTTATCAGTCATCTTACCATACCCCTTCTTTTCAGTGCTATGTAACTAAAGGCACAGGACCTGTGCCTTTCTGCTGTGCTGCTTTCTGGTCCTTTTGGTACTGCCGAGTTGGCACACTTACAGAATGGTGGGTGAGAATCTAATTTAGCTTTTGCATCGTTAATTAACTGAGTGTAACTCTAGGGCTTCAATCTGCCTTCAGTTTTTCGAGCATTGAGCCTCTGCTTTCAGAGGTGAGCACAGGGATTACTACAGCTTGGAATCCTGCTAACTGTTAGCAGATATTAGAGCCAAGCTTGTTTTGGTTTCTGTTATTCTCTTGAATTTTTCCAAGGCGTACATTAAAGAAAGAAGGGAAAAGAGGAGGCAGTCTCTTCTCTGAAAGGGAAACATGCTGTTGAATTTTTATCAAAAGCTGGAGTTTATCAAAAGCCTTTTTTTTTCCTCCCCAGGAAGCTTTTGTGGTTAAAAGGGGCAGGGGGAGAGGAATAGAGAAGTGTATACATAATGTTCAAGAATATATTTAACAGTATCTTAGAACAGTAGTCTTACTGCTGATGTCCAGATGTTAGAAAGATAAATGACTTGTCAGTAGAATTGCCTTGTTAAGGTTTAGGGCTTGACACTCTTCAACCATCTCAGACCCAGGGGAAAGTTAGCAAAGTTTAGGAAGAAGGATGTTCCATTGATAGAGAGCACAGGGAATGCAGAATTGATGAGCCACAAGGACATTTGGCAGAACTCCCAAGATAAGGAAATAATAAACAAAACCAACTCAGCAACTGCGTTAAATCAGCTCCAAGTGGAAAAAAGGTAATTCTGGCAGGGGGTGACTGTGACCACAACCTGGGGCCCACTGACTCCCTAAGCCCATGACTCCAGAGGGGAATGGCTGAGCATGTGGCGTGGTTGGCAGGAGAAGCGAGAGAATCATTGAACCAGTAGAAGGTAGAATGTTGATCAAGAAGAGAGCCATGTGACCTGTAGCCAATAAAACATGATTTCTTTGCTTGCTGAAATGTATGAAAGGTGTAAAGTTTGGATGATTGGGGTGCCAGCCTTTGGTGGGTTCCCACCCAGCTCCCTGCTCTGTGCAGATCAGAACAAAGAAATGGAAATGCCTTGGCTCAGTGCGTAAATGGGCACTGCACATCAGGCAGCGAGCCTGCATTTGGGACATGACTGATACTATCCAGTTCTCTAGAGTATCTTCTGTAATTAAAAAAATCTGATGGAATATAATTGTCTTTATGCTAGGCAAACAGAGTATTACACCTTTAGAGTTGGGCTGGATTAATTACATCATAATGAATGTAACTTCAAGACAGTGTTTTAATGTTTTCAGGCTGATTTTTCGTTAAACACAATTTTGTTCCATGTCTGACTAATGCCATTAGATCTTCCTTTCTGTAATCTTTAGTCTTAACATTTGTTTTCTTTACCAGCCAATAACATTTATCCTACTTAAATTCTGTTTTCATCCTTTGTCTGTTTTTTAGTCCCCTTTTAAACATATCTCTACAGATTAGAAGAAGAAATAAAAAATAAAGTGCTAGTGCACCTTAAATTGCTGTGCAAATGTTTCTAATATTTATTGTAGCTCTGTTGCCAAGAAGCAAGGCAAATTTTCTTCTGTAATTTTTGTATAAAAAGACTTTATTTTTTCATTTTTCTTTATGAATGAAAGATCAGTTATACAAAAGCTTGTTTTTGATAACAGGATTGCTCTCAAATATTCTGTTTTTCTTTCTCTTTTAAGCACTTCTGAAGATTTTATTCATCTGTTGCAGCTGTGGAGTTATAATACTGAAATCTCAGATTATTCTGACTAGCATGTCACACTCATTTTTCTCAGTATAATTCCAGCTAATATTATTTTTGAAGGCAATGCAGTCTTTGGTGCTCCTTGCAAACCAGCAGCAGTCTGATTTGCGGAAGTCATTACTGTCAATGTGTGCAGGTTCCTGCTACTTGCTCTGAGTGAGAAAGAATTGAAAAGGAGGTAGGATGATACCTACCAATAGCTTTGCAAGCATATTTTTTCAAGGCATAAAAGCTTTTTCTTTAACAGAAAACAATAGTGAATACTTTCATCACCACGTAGACATAATTTACAGCCTTCTGCTTAAAAAGAAAACATCTGTTATTTTAAGCACAGCAGAATTTCTTCCTTTTTTACCATGTTGGTGTACTTGTATATCTTTTCATTTGGGACAAATTACTGTCATTCCTTTGCTGAGAGAAACAAATAATTTTATAGCCAGGAAATAAAAGTTTTGATGCTTTAAAATTATTAGAGCAGCTTTTTTGTGTTTATGATGTTTCTTGTAAATAATGTTAGAGGTTTTTAATAGTAGATGATGTATGATAACAGAACCTTTAAAAGAATTTGTAGCACTTGAGGAACTGTTGTCTCTTTATTGTAACATTACTGAATAAATGTTCTGCAGAAACTAAGAAAGATGTTACTGCTTAGAGACCTGTAGATTCTGGCACTGGCTAAATTAGTTGGTCTTTCTGTATGTCACCTCCTGAGAAGTGTATTTTGTACATGTAGAGCACTTGCTTACTTGTATAGGAATTTGTACTATTTACTATGATTAAGTTTTGATTAATTTAAAAACAACCCTTTTAATTTTGTTTTTTGGCAGAAGGGGGCAAAGAGTTTTTGGAAGATTTAAGTGGACAGGAGACTACAGAAAACAAGAAAAATGCCGAAACCAGTAAGTAGCAGATTTATGTTCATCTAAAATCTAGGAAGGTTTTTACATTTTAGAGAGATAGTCTTATAACTGTTCTAGTTGTTTTTACTCTGCCCTTTCTAGATTTCTTAAAATTTGGTCATACACAATTGAAGTTGAGACAGTTTGGTACCAACATGTGGAAAAAAAGGATCAAGAAATCTTGGTACTGCAAGTTGCATGGAGGATGATTGGAAATGGCAGCAGTACTTGGAGCCCATTTGGCTGGCAGGAGGAATGACTTTTCAGGAATTGTTGACTTTGTAATGAACTGAATTACAGTAGTTATTGGAGGCATAATTTGAGCCTGACTCAGTATCTGTGAGAATCAGTGGAAGGGTTTGCTGCAGGATTTGGCAGGGGAAGACAGAACATGTGTGAAGTGTCTGCACTAAGTACTTTTACTATGGTAGAGGGTATCACATAGAAACTAAGTTTTGAAGGGAGGAAATAAGCAGTGTTTGTGCTCTCCTGTTCCTCTCACTTCAGCTGAGATAAGGATTCATCCACTTTCTACCTGGAGGAAAAAAGATCTCCATCTTCTGTTTTGATAATAATTCTAGAAGTCTTTGAGGAGATAATTATTCAGTAGGTTGATTCTTTTTCTGTTAATTTTACATTGCTATCTTAGGATTTCATCTGCCATGTGTTAAATGACTTTTGCTTGTCTCTTTCACTTGTGTCCAGAGAGCAAGGCACTCAGAAAGGGAACTGAATTGTCAGATTATTTCTACTCAACTCGGTTGGTTTATGTAATAGCCTTCGGGCTTTCTTTGTTTACTGATGTTTCATTTTGGTAGCAGATTAGGAGCAGGGCAGGTCTATTGCTAAGAATAAATGTGTCTATGTGCATGTGTATACACACATACATCCCAATATGTAGATATATAGAAGGTTTTTGCTATTAATGAGAAATTGCCCCTGTAAATAATCAGTGTTGTGTGCCAGTATTTGGAACCGGTACAGCTCGATGAATAATGTGAACATGGGACTAAGGGCTTGAAGTTCTGTTGTGAGCTTTGCAGTTGGTCTGACAACCAACGGGCCATACCTTGTTTCTGTAATTTCTTCCCTTCCTGCCAATAGATTAGGGAAAGTATCTTGGCACTTTCTCCAGCTGAAAATAGCTGTCTGTATCCTGCTTGTCGGTGACAGAAAGCTGCACTATAAAGGGCAGGAAAATGAATTAGTAGCATACTATTTTCTGACCTGTTTGAGTGCTGGCTATGAGAATTGAGTAGTGCCTTTGATGAAGCTTCTCAACTGGAAAACTGTGTTTTAAGAATGAGGCAAAAAGTCATTGTGAGCTCATGCAGTTTCTGAGGCCTTCAGTTCCATGCAGCTGGAGACCAGTGGAGCCACAGAGGTGGTGACTAGAAAAAAAAAAAGAAAGCCTGGGTGAGGTAACTTCTTTTTAAATTCTGGGATTGGAACCATGAAATTTAGGCAGGCAGGGTTCTCTCTATTTTAAGGACCAGAGAAAATTGAAGGAAATGAGAATTTTAAGGTTGTTCACAAGGAAAGCAATATCCTTAGAACTGAGATTGCAGTGGTGTTGAAAGAGCGCACATTCCACCCTAATAATGGATATTATCTACCAGATCTTGGCAAAGAAGCTGACCTTGTGCCAAAGATATTTTTTTTCTTTTATAAGGGACGTTTTTTTAAAGAGTTCATGTGTCTCTTGATGATGTAGGTGCATGTGAAATCCTAGAAGGAAGCCAAGCGAGAGGAGCCATTATAAATGAAATCAAATTGATTACATTTCTCAATGCCTTCCTGTAAACTGCAGGTTGCTGTAATTAGAGTTGATAATCAGTTAATGAAGAAGTAGCGCACTTGTCAAAGGTTAAGTAGTATTACCTATAAAAATCAAACCTCAGATTTTGTTCTGGTTGCTTCTTAAATGATAGATGGCTTTGGAGCTCTCTTCCTCCCCCCTCCTCTCTTTTTTTTTTTCTTTTTTCCCTCTTTCTTCTTTGGAGACTGTAAGAGCCTAGCCACGGTTATGTTTAATGAATCCAGCGTTGTTCTTTAAAGAGTCTTGCTGTTCTGCTCAGATTTGATATTGCTGGACAGTAGGAGGTCTCTTGCTAAGGCTATTTACTGGAGCTCTTGGGAGCTGTCTTTATGGACAATCCACAATAACCAAATGTACTTCTTGTCCAGAAACCATTTATGCTTTAACTCCTTGTTGCATATTTTTGACAGCTGTTGCAATAAGACAATATTTGCAATAAGGTTGGTGTTCTGTAGCTTTATTGCTGGGAATCATTTAACCTGAAAACTAATGAAATAATCATGGCTAAGAGCTAAGAAAACCCAGTTGACATAAGCGGTGAGATTTTTGACAGTGATCTCTCTTCTGTATTACTGCGACCTATTTAGGTTTTCTTTATTCAGACTCTGCTGTGATGATCCAATTGATATTTTTCAGAAAAGTCTGGTAGTCTTGTAAATATGTAAACCTTTGCAATACAACTATAAATTCCTCATGTGTTTCTGGGATTAATTTTTTTTGTTGAGAAAATAACAAATCAATAAACCATAGATCAATTTAAATGAAGTCAGTACCCACTGAACCACAGAAAAGGCAAATCAAATAGATTTTAGTTTCACTTTTTTTGGTTTCACATTGAAAAGTTATATAGTATTCCAGACAGAATTAAATAAATTAAGACCAGTAGAAAGTCTTGGCATATTGGAATTTTATAGCAAACATCTTTGATTTTTCCTGGAAGTGTCAGTCTGAAAGAAGTTTCATGCCACTGTGAATGATTCTTATACATGGTAGTAAAAGGTCATGGGTTTTGGGTTTTCTTTCTTATAGGCTGGGAGGTTAAATAGTTTGGGTAAAAAGGCTGTTTTGAAAGGGTAAAAGCAACTTTAGTATATTGTTCTGAGATACTAAGGTAATATGTGACTGAAAAATATACATAATTGAAATATTTTCATTGTTGGTTGCTTTCTTGGTTGCTACTTTTTCAGTAGAAAGTGTTCCTTCACTTTGGCTGGGTTTGTGACAAAGTGGCTTTCCAGTTTTTCAAGCTGTTACTCAGCATCTACTCTAATTTTACAACCAGATAGTTTTATTTTAAAAGAGACTTACTAATCTCAGTTCTACCTAGCAGTGTGAATTTCAGTTTCATTTAGCATGTTGTGATCCATCTGAATAAAACCGATGACTTCTTTGTTTAATTACATCTTTGCTGCTGTAATCAAAATTTGAGCTGTTGCAAGTGCTGTTCTCAGTATGCTTAGTGCTCAGGTTGCTGAAGAACTTGCTGAAGAGTATTTGTTGACTCTTATTTTCAGTGCTTTCTTCCTAAAAGAATAGATACAAAATGTTTCTCAGCTGCATGGCATTCTCACAGATCTGCACTGAAAATAGAAACATAGAAGCTAAAATTAAACATCATGGGTTACATAACTGTTAATCATTTCATACGCTAAGAAGATTAGATTTAATTGACTGAAATATTGTATTTGTAGGGTGTAGAAGGAGTTAAGTTATCATCTGGTTTTGGTGGTAATTTGCAGCACTTTTGTACAAAACTGCAAGGCATGAAAGAAAGCAAGCATTACACTGAGGAATAACAGAGATAGATGTCAAAGTTACTAAGACTAAAAAGGATTTTTTTTAGGTTTATTCAACATTTTATGATACTGTGTATTCAGAAGGAGTAAATAATAAATTCTGGAATAATATTGTGTTTTAAAATTCTAATATTTGCAAGATGAAATTAATTTCTGTGAGGTGGTTGAACTGAAATAGTGCATATATTTTTTTACTACTGTGCTGTTGTTACACAGGAAAATCTTTGAGTCTGTAATGCAGTATTTGAATTATGGCTTGAATTTGATTTATTTCTGTAGTATAAATAGACAACTGATGTCAGCTTTGAGGACTTTCTCGATTCATCTATTAGTAAAATCTGTTTGGCGTTATTCTGTAGCTTTCTGTTCCTGATACTGTTTAATCCTTACCTTTTTACCTTCATAAAGTTTTTTTCTTTCATCTCTTCGTATATCTACTTTGACTTTGGTATAGGAAGGAGTGCTGTGCAGTCTGTAAAGCAGTGGGACTAATACACTGCTGCTCTTAACACAATTTAATATGCAAACTTGAGATAGTAAATGGCTGAACCAGTGTGAGGAAGCTCTGTGAACAAACTTTTTTTGCCATATGCAATTTTCTTATGAATCAGACTGGTTTTTGTGGCTTTTACAAATGACTAATTTGTATTGCATTTATTAAACCAAAGCAAAAGCTTTGGAAACCATTTCCATGTTATTTTATATGTTTTTTTTTCTCAGTATTGGTACCTACTCAGTTTTGGAGTTGATGATGAAAGCTGAAGTTTTGGAGTTGATGATGAAAGCCATAAGTAATATCTGCAAAGGATGGCTGAAGTACAGTAATAGGAAGTTTTAGATTATTAAACTTACAGCCAGGTTTTGTGCATGTTTCATGAATTGTATCTGTTTGAGGAGAAGTTCAAAGGTTAATGTGGTGATGGGGTAATATTCCCATAAATTGTGAAGGCTTGAAGTTAGGTACTACAAAAAGATGTAGACATACTTTTTCAAGTTCTTAAAGGTGAAAGAATGCAATGAAAATATAATTCCCTTATGAAATGCATGCTTTTATTAAGTGCACATTTATGTTTGTTGTTCCAGATATTTTCAGTGACTGTACTCTTTATTGGTTTTGATAAATTATTTAATAGATAATATGCTGTAGAATATTTTTCTATAAATAGTATTTTGTGACCTGTGGCAAATATCCTCATAACCCATTAGCAACATTTGTTATCTAAACATCAGTTGCTCCCTTGGCAAAGAATAATCAACGCGTAGTTCTTTAGTGTGTGTTCTTCCCTTTCCTTTGGCTGTGTTTAATCATTCTGAAGCAAGTCTGGTAAAATACAGATAAACTCAGCCTGCTGCTGATGCCAAGGACCTGGACAAGCTCAAGAAGTGGGACAGTGTGAACCTCTTGGGGTTCAACAAGGCCGAGTCTAAGGTGCTGCATCTGGGCTGGGGCATCGCCCCATGTCAGCACAGGCTGGGGATGAGCAGATGGAGAGCAGCCCTGCTGAGAAGGGCTTGGGGGTGCTGGTGGGTGAGAGGCTGGCCATGAGCTGTCAGTGCTCTCACATCCCAGAAAGCCAAACGTGTCCTGGGCTGCATCCAAAGCAGCGTGGGCAGCAGGGCCAGGGAGGGGATTGTGCCCCTATGCTCTGCTCTGCTCTGCTCAGACCCCACCTGCAGGGCTGCACCAGCGCTGGGGCCCCAGCACAGGGAGGACATGGTGTTGTTCAAACGGGTCTAGAGGAGGATCACAAAAATGGTTTGCAGAATGGAGCATCGCTGCTTATGAGGAAAAGCTGAGAGAGTTGGAGTTGTTCCACCTCGGGGAGAGAAAGGTGCAGGGAGACCTTATTGTGACCTTTCAGTACTTGAATGAAGCTTATAAGAAAGGTGGGGACAAATATTTTATCAGGGCCTGTTGTAACAGGACAAGGCTAATGCTTTCAAACTAAAAGGATATAGATTCAAACTACATATAAGTAAGAAAATTTTTATGATGCAGGAGGTGAAACAGTTGCCTAGAGAGATGGTAGATGCCCCATTTTGGAAATGTTCAAGGTCAGGTTGGATGGGTCTCCAGGCAACCTGATGTAAGGGAAGGTGTCTGTGCTCATTGCAGGGCGGTTGAACCAGATGACCTTTAAAGGTCCCTTCAAGCCAGACTAGTCCGTGATTCTATTTAATATGCAAACTTGAGATAGTAATTGGCTGAACTTTGTGAAGAAGGGACCTGTCAAATTCTGTTAAAATTATGTGGTATCCTGGTGAGAGCAAGTTTGAAAATCAGGCACTGAATGGATCTTGTAGTATGTGTAATGGTAGCCTTTCAGTACTTGGTACAGGAAGCCTTTATGCATTTCTCTTGTCACCATTGCAAGAGCTCCTTCCTGTTTCCCGTATTTGTGTGGTAAAATTGGTTTAGATTAGTGCCTGTCCTCGTAATTTGTGGTTCAGATAGTTTCCCCTGCCACCAATGTCAGGTAAAGAGCATTGCTTCAAAGTAGCCAGATACCCAGAAGAGGTTACATGAGTGACAGACCATTGCTGAAGTTCCCGGACCTTCTTTCTCTGCCTGTTTTTGTCAATTCCCTGCCGTATTTATGATGTGGGAACTTCCCCAAAGACTTGTGTTAATGTAGTTTGCTAGCTTTATTTTACAGACAATGCAGCTGATACCAGAGGTTTGATTTTTGTTCACAGGGTGCTCTGTTATCAAGGTTTGAATTAGATAAGTAGACCTTTGGGGCTCTTCAGGTTTTGGCAGTAGTAACTTTCTTATGTTGCATGCCCAGAAATAATTGAAGGGTGAAACAGTGTTACAAGTGTGTAGAAGCTTGGTATTTGTATGCCAAAAATCAAAGTCAGTCCAAATTCCTTCGGAAAGAAAATGAACTGTAGTGTTAACTTTGTCTCTTCTTAGATACTTCATATCACAAAAGGTAACATTTTAACATTGCCATCATTTAATTTACAACTTTCTTACTAGAACTGAATGTGTAAATATTGATGAACAGCTAAGTGATCTGTTAATTGGAAGGACAATGATAAGCAGAAATGCTACAGGCTTAAGCAGTTACTGGAATGTGTATAAGTGGCCAGGTACTCTTAATATCTCTTTGTACCTATTGCAGGTGTAGGAACTCTGTACTCTTAGAGCACTCAGATTTTTTGGGGCAGTAACACCCAGAAGCAGACAGAATTTAGAACTGTATTGAGTTTGTCTCTGTATTACAGCTGTTATTTTACTGTTTGGGTATTCTAGTTCTTGTGATGGATAAACTCTCAGGTAGTATTTCTTGCATTTGTAGATGACATTTGTTGTAAGGATATTTATATAAGAAGTTTCTGCTCCCTGCTGCTGCAATTAGTTTTAAACTTGCTGTGCTTTGTAGATCTTCAGTAACGCTCTTGTTTTGGCAATGGTGCTGTTATATAACAGAGCACTTTGGCATTTCATACAGTTGTTTTTTGGCCTTATTCTTTGTAACTTGCTTACTTGTGACTGCCCTAAAGAAGACTTCATTTTTTAAATAGAAAAACTGTTTTAAAAAATTAAATTTTTGTAATTAAGGGGCAATCCCTCGTGCTTAAATTAGTGCAACTGGCAGTGAGGTAGACCTACCATTTAAAATTAGTTATTTTGTTAGAGGAATTATGTTCTATAAGGGTTTTTTTCCTTCTTTTGAAATGGACAGACTGAGAGAATTTACAGAAAACATCTTTTTCCCTCTTCCTAACACACACCCTCCATTTTAAAATTTTTTTTTCAATAAAACTAAACTATCTTTTACTCCAAAGTCCTCAACTCTTGTTTTTTATCAGTGTTTGCACACACAGTAAAGTTGGCTAAGCCCCCTCTTTCATTCTTGTTTGCAAGTCTGTAACCTAGAGGTCCTCAAGCTCCTGCTATTCTTGTCTTGTATATCCCTCTTGTATTTACCTTGATGCTGAAGGCAGCAGTGATCAAGCTTCATCTGTTGCATGAGGACAAACTGCTCTGCAGTTTTCTGTTCCCCACCTTAGATCTCCCTTCCATGTTTTGTCTTTTCTTCTTTTCCAGACAATCACTTCTCAAAGTATTCCATCTGGTGGCAAAATTAGGGAAACAGTTAATGGAAATGGTTCACACATGCATAGATAAAGTAGTAGTATAAGAACCTGTAATACAAGTCCTAATTTATTCCTGTGCCCTTTTTTACAGTAGAGAGAAATTAGAATATATCTGTGTAAGTTTGGGGTTTTTTGCATTTATAGGAAGGTATATCTGACCTTTAACACTTTATATTCCTATGCACTAAAGATGAATAAAATGTGATTGATACCCTGGCAGTAGGAGTGGAGGGCCATTCTAGCACTGAGAAGACAGTGCTGTGCATTTAATATGTGTTTTGTTTCATGGGAATTCTCACTTCTGTATGTACCAGCTGAAGGGAAATTGGAAAAGACTGTTGTACTTCCAAGTAAGGCTTCCAATTATCTCTTGCAGTATTTGACTTCTTGTTTTATAACAAATAAACCCAGTGATTGTCAGGAGTCACCTGGAAAATGGTCTTTCCACGAGAAGGAGGTTCATTGAATGGTGGAGATGTTGTAGTCTTGTAGTAAGGGAGTTGGAGGAGTTTGGCACTAAGGAGAGCTAACTTCTGTAGTTTTTCTTTCCATTGGTGAAAACCTGCTTCTAGTCTGCCCTGAGATATACAAGCTCTAGTCCTAAGTACTTTGACCACCTAACTGCTTGATTTTAGAAATGGCAAGTAGGAGGCTGCTTGTCTTTTTATATTGCTAGGCATAAATACTTCAAAATGACATATATGTGACCAAGAACTTTTTCTTTTGCATGCATTTGGGGAGCCCTCTGAAAGCTAGTGCCCAGTAGCTGAATGTCCTAATGTTCTTCAGCTGTTCGGTAGTGATGTCAGCTTTCCTATTAAATTAATTTTGAGCTTTGTCCTCTAATTTTACCTCCCAACCTACTGGTAAATACTATGCTGATTATGCTTTTAGATTAAATAAAGATGAGGATTTTTAAATTAAAATTTTCTGGTTTTCTTAGTGCTATGTTCTGTGTGTACACAAGACCATTAAAATTGTTGAAGTTATTGTTCCTTACAGGCTAATCACAGGATATAGAAGCGTTACACTGTTATAGTGTGATTTAAATATTTCCTTATGTTCTGCAGATCAATGTCAGAGTAACCACAATGGATGCAGAGTTGGAATTTGCCATCCAGCCCAATACAACAGGCAAGCAGCTCTTTGATCAGGTAACTTACATGTCTCTATGTATATGTGAGTACAAGCACATAAGAGTATTGTGGTTATTAAGGCATAGTCTGACAGTGATCGCGTTCTCATGTACAGATTATTTTTCCTTACGTTATCTAAGCTATGCTCTGAGGTAGTGTGAATTTCCTCATTACTTCTCATGGAACATAACTGAACTCAAAAACAACTCTTTAAATATGTTACCAGTGAGGCTTCAGATAAATTGTGTATGGAAGTGCTTTGAAATTAATTGTAGTTTTTATGTCTAATGCTACTGCAATATAGTTGGAATTGCATATTTTAGAAATATGTATGTAACGGTAAGTTCATTAATGAAAGCTTAACACAATTGCTTTCCAGCAATAGACACTGTAAGATGGTTTTTCACTTCCCAAATGTTAAAACTAAATACTGTTCTCCTACGAACCAGCTTGGAATTTATGTTTTAAAAAAAAAAAAAAAAAAGGGATAGTTGAAAATGATGACCTTAATGTGCTTATGGTTTGCAGACCTATCAGAACTGCACACTGTCACTTGATGATGTGTGTTGTACATCAATCAAATGGACCAAATAAATGATTTCTTAAGCAGGGTTGTTCTTGCACTCATGTGCTGTTAGTCATCAGAACCTTGAAACAAGTTTTTGACTTGTGTTGTGGGGTGTTAGAGGAAACCTTAATAGTCACAACCTGTCAATGTGTTGTGTTGTTTTCCAACAAAATACCCATAAATACGTTTTATTATCCAGATCCAAGATGTGTGCCTTTATTTAGGAAATGTTGAAATATCTGAAATTACTCTTCAAAAATAGTTTAAGCAGATCAACAGTTGTGTCTAGGAGTTGTTTCTGTCCATTCCACTATAGATGCTTGAAGTATGTAATGATGAGTACTAAGAGAAAGTAAGTCATCACAAGAAGTTCTTTAAACTTTTAGTTGATCTTTTAGAGTCAATTAAATGTCTTAATATATTAATTGAAAATAAGAGAATGTTTATTGTTTTAATACTGAACTTTTAGATGAATGAAATCACCTTTGTAGCTTTTGTTTGAAATGACTGACTTTAACACTTACTGCCTGCCCTTTTCTCTAACATCAGTAGCAGTATGTGGGTGTACCTGTGAAGTAGGTCTTCAGCTCCTGCGTAGGAATAAACTTCTTAACTCTTAAAAAGACTTCTTGAAAAAAGAGGCTGTCTTGCTTTTTGTCTAACCAGCGTCATCATCATCATCAAATAAAAGTATGGAGTTCTGTGTCATAGAAGGCTCAAGCTGTTACTTGTCTTTTGCCAGCGTTTGCTATCTTATGCTGTGCACTGTTGGGTGGGGTGACATTCTGCTGTGTAATGTCTTGTGCCCAGGTAATCAGGCTCATCCAAATTGGAGCATTTGCAAACAGGGAACAAAGATACAGTTCTTAATTTGTTGTCATGCTCTCTTCTTTGTTCCTCAGTTCTCTGTGTGGTGTTTGACATTGACATCTCACGGACTCCTACCTCTGGAGTTTTAAATTGAAAAAAAAAAATTAGGTCAAGAAAAATCAACCAGAATACTTGTGTGTGAGAAACGCTTTTTAGCTTGATCTTAAATTCATGTGTGAGTTCCAACATCAAGAGCTGAACTCTATTGTGAAACCAGCATGAAATTTTCAGACAAAAAGTTATCCCGCTTCTCTATAGAAAGAGAATTAAATAGCACTGTTACTGAAAAGGATTGGCCTTCAAGGTTTATGCAGAAGTGGTGAACATGACAAGCAGGTTATTGTTTGCAGAAAATAACCTCTCCATGAATTCAGCTATTATCAAGTGCTCCTCTATATTTTTGGTGGACAACCTTTCAACCTTTTACCAACCAGTGTTCTTTAAAGCCTTTAATTGGCATTTTCTGGAGTTGTTGATTTGTTTCCTATTCTGCATGTGTGTTCTCATCATCTTCATCTGCTAGCAGACAAGAATTCAGCATTTGAGATCTGTGACTTTCTCTTTTCTCTTCCATTGTCAAACTTAGTAAGCTTCTTATTTATTGCACAAATTTTTTTTTTTAATTACTTGTATTTCAGAAGGTGTACTAACATACTTACCATTGGTCCCTCTGTCTATCCTGTCAGTGGTCAGAATAGGCAAGAGGAGATCTGTCCTCCTGTAGTCAACCAGTTAAGCATCTGTAGCTTTCTTGGGAGAGGAAGAACCCTCTGAGGGATATAGTTCCACATGCTGGTGGTAATTGTGGGGGAGTTGTTTTGTTAGCACCGTGCATTAGGAGCTTTTGGTTCACTGTAGCTGTCATTCAGAAGGAATGTGAGGGTTGTATCCTTTATTTCATGCTGTAATTTTCCTTTGTCCTTTCCAGATGTCTCCAAAGCCTTCTTTACAGTCTTGTGGAAGGTGACTGTATGAAATCCTTGTTAGGTTGTTTTATGTGTATGCTGTGATTTGCCCAAACATACATTGTTCAGCTTCCTTTTCTTCAAGAAATTTCTATTCTGTTAATAGTCAAGTTGTAGGATGTGATGGTGGATAAATCTGTTTTACAGATGTGATGAACACTTGCCTGAGGCTACTTAATAGAAGTTTCGAGCCAGAATCAAACTCCTAAGTTACTCATTCTCTACTTACTTTTCATTAACATGCTACTGCAGTGCATAAGTGCATGTATTATCTTGGTACAAAGTTGCAGAAAGGTTATTTCTCTTTCCTTTGAGCTGAGAGGCAGTGTAGGCGATGCTTTTTCCTTATTTATGGATTCTGCTGGTTTTAGTGTTGATTTTGCAAACTTGTGTAGCTCTGCATTGCTGTACCCAGGTTGTCTGTATTTAATCATGTGCATCTCAGGGGCCATAGTCAGTGGGTTGAGAGCAAAACGTTTTGACGTGAGCAGAAGCACTCGTCTCCTTACGCCTTCTGGGCAGAGCTGTTGAGCATCTGCAGTTCTTTTTAGCTCAGAGAGCTGATAAGGTACAAAGGCTCAGCTTGGACAGCTGCTAGGTAAAGAGCATTCTCAGTCATCTGATAAAGCCATAAGTAAGGAGATCCGTGCCAAAACAAAGAGCAGGTCTGAAATTCCTGAGTTGGGGCACCAAATTTAATGCTGCTCGGAACCATACTAGTAACATACACCTGTTCTTAGCGTTTCTTATGATCTAAAGTAAATGATGTGAGAATTCTAGAGGAAATAACTGTGCTCACTCAGGGCATCAATCAGGTTGGATCCATGAACATTGTTCATTTTGTGCTTTGGAGTTTGAAGGTGAAATGATAAAGGAGGAAAAAGGGTGCACACTCAAATGGTTGTTAAGTGATTACTCAAATATGCAAGGCAGCAGAAGTAAATTTGCATAGTTATCTTGTGACATTTTCTAATTTTCAAAATCTTAATTTTGCAACCCGATAGTACTACTTTAAAATGGAGGAGGATCTATGTGTAAAATTCTATTTACTTCACATGCATCTGAATGCTTCCATAAAACAGCCTTCAGTAAAGCAGCTTGGCACCATGGTCCAACCTGAGGACATATGTAAGTACTACCATACGTGATCTTTGGAGCCAGAGTTTACAGTCATTTAATAATATTTGCTGGACCTTTCTGATTACTTGCTTATTAAATCCATATATGCTTTTGCTGTGCAAAAGACTTGTAAAATAGTTCCACAGTTTCATCATGCTCTGTAGTAAAAGTGCTTCTTTTTGTTTGCTTTGAGCCTGCTGTGTCATGATTTCTGTTGATTCTCTGAATTCTTACATTATAAGAAATAATGAACAATCATTCCCTATTTTCCTTCTACATGCCCTGCAAATTCTATAGACCTGTATCATAGCCTTCCTTATTTCTGTCAGTAACTCTAGTTCATCTTAGCTATGCAGAAAATGTTCCAAGTCACTGATCATTCTTTTCAACATTTCCAGTGCTGCAGCATCCTTTTTTATAAGTTGATGTGACCAGTCCTTATGTAGAATTAGAGATTTGTGAATACCATACATGTGTATTGTAATGTAATAGCTTTCTTGCCTTTTTGCTCTACAATCAGAACTTTGGTCACATAATTTAAATTGCTGTCTTTTATGTACAGTGTTTTGCTTTTATTAAACACGATCTTTTATTAAGGTTCATCTTTTTACTGTTATTCAAAGATCTTTATGGAAGGTTTTTTACAGCAGATTTTTGTCACATCACTTTCATCCTTTTTTGAAATCTTGGGGGACTTCCCTAGTGGTTACGCTACAGTTCTGTTACGAAAACAATTTATGTTTTTTGTCCATCTTTTTGAACAGTGTATCCATAAAACAACCTTTCCTCTATTCAAGGACAATTTTGCTTCTTTAGTAGCTTTTGGTGGTAGACCTGATCTGAAAACCTACAGGAAAGTCAAGTATGTTAAATTAGGTAAATCATCCTTACCCCTTTTATCTTTAACTCTTAGAAGATGGCAGAAGTATTTGAAGAAGGTAGTTCATCCTCATTATGTCATACTTGTCCACAAATATTACTCTTTATTTCCATTTTACCAGTTGTCTTCTGTTGAAGTGTACTCCCTTCTCCACAGGGCTGCAGGTCACTTCCCAGATGTGCTTTATAACCTCAGGGTCCTGTTACTCCCTTCTGTTCCTCAGGTGCTGATCTACACCGTGAGCTGCACGCTCCAGCTGGTACCTTGGAGCGTTTGAGTTCATTTAGAACTCTGAGCTTCCCTGAACCTGATGTTTTGCTACTATTTTATCTTTTTTTTTTGTTCTTGTAAGACTTGATTACATTCCAGTTGGAAATTGTTTGTGTAGTTTTATTAAGCTACACAATACCAGTTAAAAAATGTATTGTAGTGATTACTGATGATTATGGCTCATTTATCTTTAGGTGGTGAAAACTGTTGGTCTTCGTGAAGTCTGGTTTTTTGGGCTGCAGTATGTGGACAGCAAAGGCTACTCAACTTGGCTGAAGCTAAATAAAAAGGTAACAATTCCCTCATATTTAGCCAAGTGTACAGTTTGAATATATTTTATAAGCTTTGCTGATTTAATATCTTAAGTGAGGTATAACTGGCTTCAAATTTAGTTGAAAAATGGCTTTTCATGTGCTTTGAATGACAAAATAGTGTTAAGTTAGATTAATTATAAAGAATATGCAAAGCTGCATCAATATTTAATTTCAGGAGATAGTTTCCAGTACTGTGGAATGTATGCATGCATGCATGCATTAGGAAAACTTGAATTCATATGATTGTCCCATTTTCATGTAACAAAACAGAATTATTGTTTTACAGCTTGGGCATGTGTACAGGAAGTATTTGAGCTTCAGGAATTTGTATGCATACAGCTATGAATCTTTAAATAAGGCAAAATAATTGGCTTCTAAACTTCAAGTATCTGATAGGTAGATTGTGGTATAATATATTTTTTTCCCAAATGGCATTGAGTACTTTCTACCTCCCAGTTACTGGGAACTGGGTAATTTTACTTAAAATTGTATGTATGAATTTGAATAGTCATTTCTAATTTTTATATTGGCTGTCAGATTATTTGTTAATGTCACTGTTTAGAATGGAGATACTTGTTTTTTAGTTCAGCCTAATAAAGAATACCTTTCTTATCTTCAATATTAGAAGGCAAATTGGGAGGATTTTAGGAGCAAGTTCCACTGACTGCACTTACGTAATCTTTGCTTCTCTGTGGTAAATCCAGTGAGTTAAGCCTACTAACCACCAAATCTGCCTCCTAGAATTTCATATGTGTCTTGTTTCATACACAATAAACATTGTAGTGCTACAGATACTTTGTTTTTGGAGACTATGGGATTTATTGCATCAGTTGTGAAAAATGCAGAAAACATTGCTCTATGAAAACTTTTTGCAAGTTAAGTTTCTGGTACAGTTCAGAAGCAGCTGAGGGCATGCTCACTTTTTAAACTTTGACTATGACAGTTAATTTTCTTTAAAAAAACCTGTAACATTTGATTCTGAAATACATAAAATTAACTGTCTCACTTTTAAATTACTATTTACATATTTTCAGTAAATACAGATAAAATCTGATAAAGAATAGATGTGCAAGTAAGATTTTATTATGGTGGGCACAACTAAACGCTGTGTCTATAAATAATGCACAACAATAATGAAAGGTGAGCAAAACTTTTAAAACTGACATCTCAAATGTTGAATATATATTTACTTATGCTGTCTTAGGTGTTTAAAAGGTTGTATTTATTATAGTCAGTTTTTGAGACTTCCTACACGTGGAGCAAACAGATACATAATTCCATACGTAACAAAGAGGTTTTAGTGGGATTAATAGTGCACATAAAACTAAATGTGTAATAAAGTGCTTGAACGGGGATGTATGAGAATTATTTTACTTTGAATGTACATTGTAACAATTGCTATTTTATATTAAAATTAGTTTAATTTTGCTTGTTTTTGCTTTGGCTATAATTGGTGCTGCAAGCTGAGCACAAATGAAATCAAATTCTGCATAAAAATTAGTATTTATTGAAATCTGAAGTAGAAGAAGTCTTAAGACCACATCTGATTTCTTTGCAGAAATCGCAGTTTTAAAGCTTATCCATTCTAGAAAAACAATGTAATTAAAGAAATTAAGGTTTTTGCACAGAACCAAAGCACATATTTCAATAGTTGAAAGACTTCTAAAAGAATCCAACTTCATACTCACATTGAAGAAATGTGCTGTAGTTCTTGCTAAAGAACCATTGTTAGACCCTAAGTTATTACTTCATTCAAATCATCCTTGGATATAGTTTTGATCTTTTTAATGTCTATTGCAGCTTCTTAGTTTCCAGGTCTTTATTGTGATAAATAAAAATTCACACAAGCCTATTAAAAAAAAAAAAATCTCTTAAATCTCTTAATCAACCTTTAAGTAGTATTTTGGAATTGTCTGGTTTCAAAATCTGTCTGTTTTTTTAATTTCAAAATTGGTTTATTCAAGTTGATGTAATTGTGCCATGTGAACCTTTCGGTGAGTTCCACAGTAAGCTTATCAGGAAGCTCTAGGTTTCAGTGTAGAGGAGCTAAAGAGTTAAGTACTATTAAATCCCATTTAATTTACCATTTAGTGATCTCTGTTTTTCTCTTTATTCCTGTCTCTCAGGTAACACAGCAAGATGTACGGAAAGAAAATCCTTTGCAGTTTAAGTTCAGGGCCAAGTTTTTTCCAGAAGATGTATCTGAAGAATTAATTCAGGAAATAACTCAGAGACTTTTCTTCCTGCAAGTCAAAGAGTCGATCTTAAATGATGAAATATATTGCCCACCAGAAACTGCAGTTCTTCTGGCTTCTTATGCCGTCCAGTCCAAGTATGGAGATTACAGTAAGGAGATCCATAAACTGGGCTACCTAGCCAACGACAGGCTTCTCCCCCAGCGGTGAGTGAGATGGGTTTTGCACCAAATGCTGCACATAAACTTAACTATAGCACATTTTTTATCAATAACATATTAAGCGATAACATGCATTTAGTGGTGGCTTTCTTAGAGTTCCTCTTTTTGCTAGTAAAATTTAGAGGTCCTAATTTAGACTTTAACGAAGAAGCATCACAGCCATGGGTTTCTTGAGGTGTATTTCCTGTCCTGTCCACAAACACCTGCACAGATTTAGTTGAACACATTTCCAGAGTACTCCAAAATCATGTAGTGTTACTAGAGGCCTGTGTCTGCTAAATTAAAATCCAAATACTCCAATACAGAAGTAACTAAAATTAATTTTATTCTCTCTCCTTTTCTTCAGTTTTCATGTTTTTGTACACTTAAATGATAATCATTTCCTGAAAGTAAGTGTACTGCAAATACAATGTATTGCAGTGCTTGCGTACAATGCAAATTCATGTATTTAAGGTGTTCCTTTTCAGTAGAATGGTGGATGCTCAGATGTAGATGCATCAGCAGTAGATGCTTAGATGATTTTTTAATTGTCCTTAAAAACAGTTTCTCCAGAAACACCTGAAATGCTGGGTGCATAGAATGAAAGCATAATAAAGTTATAATATACATTTATTTCTTATTCAGTACTACACTGAAAGTTCTAGTAGGCCAAAATATAATTCCATCACTGCAGTCTCTTGTAGATAAAACATTAAACAGCTTTCTGAAGCTTCTTCCCTATTGATTTTATTCATAAAGGAAAAATTAAAAAAAAAAAAAAACATTAAAAACCCCTCAACAAGCTTGTCTGCTAACTTGTTGTAATGTCTTGGCTTTTCTTTCAAATGACAGCAGTATGAAAGCTTGAATGTATCATTGCACACCATGAGATTAATTTGCAGTGTTGTTGCCAGAGGATTCTATAGGTGTGCGGTTTCAGCTGTTGTAAATATTACATTGTATGACTTGGCTGAGGTATGCAATGGTGTGACTTTTATGTTACAAAGAATACAGAATACCAAGAAAAAAGAGGTGACTTTCACACTATTTTAGAAGGGAATTTGTTGAAATACAAAGTTTCTGTTTCTATGCTGAAAATATGAGCAGTATATAGGAAGTAATCTTCTAAGTTTATTCAGTTAAAGCATATGTTGTGCTGTGCAACGAAAGAGGGTTAAGTTTGTTGTCAGTGTCATTTAATAGCAACAATTTCTCTTCACAGTGTGTTAGAACAGCACAAACTGACAAAAGAACAGTGGGAAGAAAGAATACAGAACTGGCATGAAGAGCACAGGGGAATGTTAAGGTAATTATATAAAAATGTTCGTGACACCTTTCATTATTATAAGATTGTATTTTGGGAGGTATTTGTTTGGAAAGTGAGTTTCTTTTATTCTGACCAAGGTAGGTAGTTATGAAAGACTTCCATGAGTCTTTGGCCATAATTGGTGCTGCAAGCTGAGCACAAATGAAATAAAATTCTGCATAAAAATGAGGGTTAGTGAGTTTCCAGTTAGGTTGTTGGTTTACCTACATGACTTCTGGTAAGGTTGTCAACTGTCTTTGTCCACAGTTGCCTGCCTCTAAAATACATTTAGCATTTCCTCACCTCATGAGGCAGAAAGACAAAGTGCAATGATTGGACTCTACTTGGATATTAGTGTGTAGAGATCTTAAAAATATATGAGTCAAACTATTTTAGAGAGAGATCTAATTAATAACTAAATTTTATCCCAGCTGTTTATTCTGGAGTTCCCTTATTCTTACAATGTACTCTGTTGTCTAAACTATACCAATTTTTCTTTGTCTTCAGGGAAGATTCTATGATGGAATACCTTAAGATAGCACAAGACTTGGAAATGTATGGAGTCAACTATTTTGAAATAAAGAATAAAAAAGGAACTGAATTGTGGCTAGGAGTTGATGCTTTGGGTCTGAATATTTATGAGCACGATGATAAGTAAGTGGGAAATACTCTATTTGCAGTTCTGTCCTAGGAGTTGCTATCTGAGATTGTACAACCCCCACCTTACTGCCTGTCTGGCAAAACAGGTACTCCCTCTAATCTGTGTAAGAGATGGAAAAAAGAGAGAGAGAATGCCAAAATCTTTGAATTTTAAAGATTAGGCATGCAAAAGAAGGGAAAGGAAGAGCAGTTCTATAGACGTTTAAATTTACATTGCTTTATATGGATTACTACAGCTAGACCATCTTTATATGGTTCCTTCCTGTACCTTTCACTCAAAACACACCCTTTGGTCAGGGTGAAAGGGACATTTTAAAGCTGAGCAGTGTATTTAATGAGAAACATTTACAAGAGCCATGGCAAGGATTATAAATGTTGGAGCATGACAACTTAGATATTTAAAAGTGAAGCCTTTTAGACACCAAAGAAAATACATCATTCATATGTCCTGATAAAGAGATCAAATCATCTCTTTTACTTGAAGAGGGAAAAGCTGAAATGTAGGAAATATGAAGAGTTTAGAAATAGAACAACAGACTTACTCCTTTCTTTACAAGCACTTGTTAGTCGTATCTGACGTCAACAGACTTCACAGTGATTTGAAATTACACATGATATGTCAAATTCCTGATAGGAGCAGTGAACTCTAGATGTATATACTCTGTAACAAAATTCTGTAAGCCTTAATTGCCATTAGATGGCAATATAACTCCTGAAAGCAGGAAATACTCAAGATGTTCAGATCAGATTGAGCTATGAGGCAGTTTTTTGGTATTTCCTGTCTCCTAGTTAGCAATCAAATACTGAAATATTTTCTGATATTTATACTTAAGATAATATGAATTGAAAAAATTTCTGTGCTGACAGAAAAATACTTACTGTTATGCAGTTGATGAGTAACATTGTAACAATTTCTGAATTTAATATATTTTGCTTAAGATGCAAGGGAAATAAATTTAACTTGAATTCCAAAAATGTAAGAACACAAATCTGAGCTAAACAGAAGTACAACATGGCTGAAAGTTACTCTAATTTCAGTATTTGAAATGTCAATTTCTGGCATTTAAACAGTTACTCTTTCAAGTGAAAATACAGTTACCAATGCCGTATAAGGAATGAGTACATGATCATGATGTTTAGTATCTAGGTAAAAGCAGTAGAATAAGTCACAAATCAAAATTTCTATTGTTACAATGCTATGTAATTAATTTGATATTTGTAAAAAGAAAAATCTACCAAAATATGCTTGGACTGTTGTTAATGTTTACATTAAAACATAATGTTGTGAATAGTAGCTAAGTGTAATAGTGAGAATGGTACAGATGTAAGCCTTATTAAATTCATATATATATAAAGTGCACATCTTTGCTGCTTCTAATGAGAACTTTTTCTCTTTGAAGGCTGACACCCAAGATTGGTTTTCCTTGGAGTGAAATAAGAAACATCTCTTTTAACGACAAAAAATTTGTTATAAAGCCAATTGACAAAAAGGCCCCTGTAAGTAGTGTGTACAGTAGTATCACTTGCTATAGGAAGAGATCTAAGCCTGCAGGGACTTGCTCTGGCATTAAGGCATGAGTAAACATTGGTGACATTTACTACTTTTACTGATAGAATAATCGGTAATCAAAAGAAAATGTTCATTTTGAAATATGGCATGTTTATTTTCTCTGTTTTCTCTTTGCTACGCCTTAATTGTTGGGGGGTTTTAAGTCAATACTTAGTGATGTGTTGAAAAGACAGCATAAGATGCTAAATTCTCTCCTCCTCTGTTTTTCTTTTTTCTTTTTTATTACAGCAGCACATTTCACGAGACTTTCTAGGTCAAATGGCTTCAGAATAGAGCAGAGAATAGTCTCTTTTTTAAAAATCTGAAATATTTTATATAAACCAGCTAATTTCTGCTCTATTCCATGTACAATTTTGAATTTATCTTGTAGGTTTCTGACAGTAACTAGATTTATAGATTATAGTGTTTCCTTGCTCAAAATATCAAAATACTTGTAAGTCTTCATTTAACTAGTGCAAGAATGCAGTGATGCTTTGAATCCTGTCATAAGTGTATTTTTTTAGGCTAATGGATATACTGGAATAACTTTCTTCCTAGGATTTTGTTTTTTATGCACCCCGTCTGAGAATTAACAAGCGAATTTTGGCACTGTGTATGGGAAATCATGAATTGTACATGAGGAGGAGGAAACCTGATACAATTGAAGTGCAACAGATGAAGGCCCAAGCTAGAGAAGAGAAACATCAGAAACAATTGGAAAGGTAATTAACAAACTTCCATGAAACAGAAAAAAAATTCTACCTTTTTAGGAAGTCATAGAATATAGCATATCTCAGAATTCTAGAAAAGAGAAAACTGCTTTTCTTTCTGCACTGTGTAAGCAGGTTTGTGAATTGGCATGGCTCCCCTGTCTTAATATAAAAACGTATATTTTTTGAGCTTTCAGTACAATAATAGTAGCTCTTACTGTTGTTCCCTGTTATGTATTTTGTGCAAGTCTTCCCTTTCTGTTGCTTGATTTTCAGGGAATTTTATATTCTACAGGTGAGCCCTTAAAGCAAGTTCAGCGAAGAATGTCCTGGCTTACCTTTCACGTATTTAAAAAAATGCTGTTGCCATTTCTAGCCCAGATGAAAGATCATGCCTAAAAAGCAGATGTAATTGTGGATTTACCTGGCTGAACCATAAACAAGGTTGATTATCACTTCTGTTCATAAATTGTTTTTCTCTACAGTATTTTGAAGCAGAAACTGAATTAGAGGCATTTAAAATTGTCCTCCCTGCTAGCTGAGTAAACTGAAAAATTGGCTACTTGCATCCAAAGAGTAGCATTTAATATGTTGGAGAGTAAAAAAACCTTTTTACTATTTTTTTTCAGGGCACAATTAGAAAATGAGAAGAAAAAAAGGGAGATAGCAGAAAAGGAAAAGGAAAGAATAGAGCGTGAAAAGGAGGAATTAATGGAGCGCTTAAGACAAATTGAGGAGCAAACAATGAAAGCTCAGAAAGGTGAGGTCATAGATTTCTTAAATCTAGTTGAGTCTTTGGTTTAGCTGGGTAGTTCAGTTCCACAATTCTTTTTGTATGTCAGTGGGTTTTGTTACTTTGTAGGGGGAGCTAAGTTTATTTTAGTAATATTAGTGGTGTTTTATTTGATATAAGAGATATTCTTTTTCAGTGTTTAAATGATGGTGTGCATGCTTTTGTCTGTATCTTTTTAATATAGAACCAATTTCTAATGTAGTAAAAGTTTTGATTTAGTAAAAAGAAAATGCTTACACAGTTCAACTCAAAATTATGAAATGCTTAAAGTGCTGAACACCTGGAGTTGAAGGGAGTAGGGAAATTAGAGGGGAAGATTCAAAGTACTTTCTCTAGGATATTGTTGAATTTAGCTTTTAATTTGGAAATTCCTTGGTCCTTCCTCCTTTCCTATTCCCTTGTAAGATTTGAGAAATTGAAAATTAAAGTCTTGTCAGACATAAGTGACAAAACATGTAGTTTCACCAATCACAGTTCTTTGTGTTTAATCACCCTGTAAAGTCCCTGCCCCCATGACTTTAGTCCCTCCTCTCCGTGTGGTATTTTTTTTCCCTACTTCAGGTTTGGTTCACATTCATAAGTTTTGTTGCTCCTTTCTTTTCCTAACTCTTGTCTTCAAGCATCATAGAGAGAATCACTGATAAACTATATGCAAATAAATTACATAAATTACATATGCCTGGCACTGCTCTCCAGCTCAGCCCCTGCATTTTTTTGGTCTTTCAATGCAGAACAGGTTGGACACATCCAGACAGGTAACACACTAACTGTGCCATGGAATTGTTTAGGGAGAGCTATTTGGCCCAGGACAAAACAGTGTCAGAGTGATTCTGGAGGTTTGACAACATACATTTTCTTATGGCTTTCTGAGCAATATAGCCTAATTTCTGATGCAATACAAAATGTTTGTGTGTTGCTGGTCTTTTTAGCCTTCTATGCACACATGGAAAAGTCATTATATAAATGGTTTGTGTTTTGTGTTCTCCATCTTCATGGGAAGATTTGTTTGAGTAGTGTTTTTAAATACTTTCATGTTTTATTTTAATTTCTAGGTACTGCATTTGTAGAACCCCAAGTACTTGTGATGCTGTTCATTTAATTTTATAACTGAAGTAGCAGTAGGCCTGGGAAACGAACTGAAGAATAATGGTTGCATTACTACATAAAAGTAGAAGTGCAAAGATGAAGCATGTGTCAGCATAGCTGGGGAGGTGCTTTTATAGTATTAAAGCTTTTGGTGAAGGCAAATGTATTGTTGGAAAAAACAAGTAGTTGCTTAGGTTTTCTTTTGGAGGAGTCTATGAGAGCTGTGCCTAGCAAGGAACATCCCGGAAATTTTATCGTTAGAACCAGCAAAGAGCTTTAGAAAGATTTTTTTCATAGTCACCTCTTTTCTCATCAGGGGAGGAGTATAATTTTGTCTGTGTAAACCTAACCTTGCAGTACTCCTCGATTAATACTTCTTCCTATTTCACTAAGGTTCTGCTCTTTAGATTTCAGTATTTTGCTGTACAGGCAGCCGGATTTAAGATTTTTTTCCTCTGATGTACAAAGAATTTTTCTGCCCTTTCCAGTGAGTCTTAAGGCATATGCCTAAATTTTCAGCTGTGATTAAGGAATCCGTCAGGCATTTCAATAAAGCAGAGTTTTTTTGCTTTAAGAGAGTGACTTAATGTACATAAAATATCCTCATAGTAGGAACATGTGCATGTATATGTACATGTATTTGGGTGTTTAGTTTTATCAGTGAGGTGACACTTCTCTGACACACTAGGCTGTCAGAAATGTCAGGAGAGATGAAGTATATCCAAAGAATGCCTTAAAGTGGGGGGGAAGCCATACATGGAATGGAGCTCTGGGTAACATGCTCAACAGCTTTTCTTAGCTTGAGGCGGTCTTGTAAATCTTGGTTAGTGTTCTAGGTCACTTTATTTTGGGCATATTACAGCTGGTATCTCTGATACACACGAGGAAGAGCTAATTAATGATACCTTGTCTGCAAACTTTCCCCTTGGCAGAGCTAGAGGAGCAGACTCGAAGAGCTCTAGAACTGGATCAAGAACGGAAGCGTGCAAAAGAGGAAGCAGAACGCCTGGAAAAGGAGCGTCGAGCAGCTGAAGTAGCCAAAGCTGCTCTAGCCAAGCAGGCAGCTGATCAAATGAAGAACCAGGAGCAGCTAGTAAGAAACTATTTTTTTTCTTCAAAATAGGGTTAAAATTGGAAAAGACAGTTGAAAATTTAGCCTTTACCCTTGTTTATGTCAAATGAAGACATACATTGACATACAAAAGTACTTGAGATATTGTTACAGAGTGTTGTTGGAACTGTTTTCTAAAACTGTATTAGACTTGCCATTACTTTGCAAGGCAAAAATAAAACTCTGCATCTGTAGGAGGTTAAAAGATGACCACCACCTTTCAGACTGACAACACTCATTACATTCTCTTTTTAATAGTCTCAGACTTATCCACCTGAGAACAAGAGTAGCTTCCTTCTGCAGCCCACTGGGAAGTCTGTTCTCTGAGGCAGCTCTGTTCAGAAGCTTGGTGGTGCTGGGGAGTTCGTGACACTGGGGTTTGTTGCTTTTCCTCTCCCATTGCCAGTATTTGCAGTGTCTTCTCACATTCTGTGAGACTACTTCTAATTCAAGATTTGTGCATAATAATCAAGAAAGGCATGAAAATAGAAGAAATTATTTCTCAGCTATAAATTATCTTCTGTAAACTTAGCACATGATTCTGATGGCAAGATTTAGCTTAATAGTATTGAGGTTATGATCCAGAACCATAATCTTAATGGTGGGACCATTAAAGTTGTATTAGGCTGAGACAGCCTGAAATGTTACTTTGTAATGACAGCTTGCTGTTTCCCAGCAAGCTTTGGAAGTGCAGAAGATAAATATTTTTTTTCTGGACTTTTTTCCATTAGGCAAGAGTACTCTGATTCATTCCCTATCATGTATGCTTAAAATCTGTTTTTCCACAGAGAAGTGATGGATGGTAACTAACTCTTTTCAAGCCAGATCATAGCAAAGGCTCTGCTTTCTTACACTGCAAAGCCAGCCTGATACCAAATCAAAACTTCTGCTTTGTTCTTTTGTTTGTTTCAGGCAGCAGAAATTGCTGAATTCACAGCCAAGATTGCACTTCTAGAGGAGGCCAAGAAAAAGAAAGAAGAGGAAGCTTCAGAATGGCAGCACAAAGTAATGAAGCCATGCTGTGTGAAGGCAGAACTTCAAAGAGACTAAGGGAAATGTGTGCGGAAATCTCACTAGAAGTCCATGGGGTCAAATCTGTCTTTCCCTTAGGCTTCAGAAAAGTCTTTCTTAAAGGTTTTTGTCCTCTACTGAAGCCAGCCTATGCTTCTGTTTAACTCATTTCTTGATACTACATAGTCATGAAGGGGGGGAAATTCTCATCACAAAGGTATGATCAAAGATTAGAAATGGCTTCCTTTTGTGTGATGATGAAATAGATTGGAGCTTTGTGTTAGAGAGGAAAACACCTCAGGAGGGAGGTGTGTAAAATCATGAGATTTGATGGAAAGATGAACCAAAACAGTTAACAAAAGCATGTGAAATGCAACTGGGCAAAAATTTAAAGTAGTATTTCTTCATAAAATCTGTAATCGGCTATGGAGTGTGAATAGTTACTGTGTGTGGGTTCCAGAAGGGTTTGAACAAATTTTCCTAAGTTCTGGTTAAGAATTAAATTTGAAGACCTCACCTTTGATGTAGGAAATCCCTGAGCCTTAAATTTCAGTAGGCTAGGAAAGTTGGAAAACAATCAGTATGATTGCCCTATTCCTTCACTCTTCTCTTGTCTACTGCTGGAAATAGCTGGACCCTAGCACAGCTTATTTTAGCCATATCTGGTTTTTACTCTGTGTCTCTGCTTGACAATTTTCAGTGTGTAAGCTAGTCATGTCAGTTATAAAGAATAGTTTAATGTGTCTGAGAACATCTCAAATATTTATTTTTATTTTTCTGACTCTTGATAAATAATTTAAAAAGATGCTAAGTACTGTTTACTGTATTTAGGCTTTTGCAGCCCAAGAGGACTTGGAAAAGACCAAAGAAGAACTGAAATCAGTGATGTCTGCTCCTCCTCCACCTCCACCCCCACCAGTTATTCCTCCAACAGAGAATGAACACGATGAACATGATGAGAACAATGCTGAAGCCAGTGCAGAACTGTCTTCTGATGGTGTCATGAATCACAGGAGTGAGGAAGAACGGGTAACAGAAACACAGAAAAATGAACGTGTTAAGAAACAGCTCCAGGTAATGAAGATTCATAGTTGTATCAACACAATTCAGGCTTTGGGTTTTCATCCTTCTTTTGTGAGAAATTTCACTGACGTTACGGTCTGCAAAGGAAACAGCTTCTTTATCATTTATTAGGTTTATTACCAATTTACCAACTAATATCATTCATAGTGTTTCAGAAGTGGGATATATAGGAAAATAGCATGTAAGATTGTGCTTTATAGTTTAAAAGTGTCAGTATGCTGTTGCATGGGCCAGTAAACATTTCTAATAATTATATTATTAGAAATAATTATATTATATTTCCAGAACTCTTAACGTTAAAACATAATGCAAAACATAATGCTTTCCTTTTTCAATACCAAAACTCATTAAGTGGTATGAGCGGATGCTTGCTTGGTAGTATTTGTTTGTTTGTAGTCATAGGTGTTGTAAATGCAAAAACTCAAATTATACCCATTTTGGATTACCCTTATTTCCCCAGAACTGATCAATTCCTCCCAGGCTAAGTCTTAGCCCTGGAAGCATAATAGTCTATAGTAGTGGTAGCCCTTTTCCTGGTTACAAAATGTTTATTTGGGAAGAAAACAGAAGAAAAGGAAAGCTACTTTGTCTGGTAGCATTGTCTTAGTAGTGTGTATGTGTAGTATTCTTGCTTGGTCAGTCACTGACCAGATGAGGGAGATAAGTCTTTAGTTAAAGAAAAATTGAAAATAACGTGGTTTTCCTGCTTTATCCTGCTGGTCCCTTTCTTCTTGGATTTTATGGTGTATGAAGCGTTTTTTTGGGGGTTTTTTAATAGTTTGATGCTTACACTCATGTAAGAAAAGAATCCTATGCTCTCCTTATTTTTCCTTCTGCATTCCTTCTGATAGACCTCACAGCTTGAGTTACTGAGGAGCACAACAAGCATTCCATAGGTTGGCACTCAAGAAATTCTTACCCAGATTGCAGAATAGTTGTTATCAGAAACACCAGAACTGTTAAAGGATTAGTCAAAGCACTTAAATTGAAATATTTTATTCAACAGGCTTTAAGTTCAGAGTTGGCTCAAGCCAGAGATGAAACCAAGAAAACACAAAATGATGTCCTTCATGCTGAGAATGTTAAAGCAGGCCGCGATAAGTACAAGACTCTCCGGCAAATCCGACAAGGCAATACAAAGCAGCGTATTGATGAGTTTGAAGCAATGTGAGAGCTGGTATTTTGCATATATGTTCCTCGTAAAGCTGAACCACCAACAGAGAAAAAAAAGCAGGCCTTTGCAGATTTGATGGATTGCACCCCACTTTGCCAAAGCACTTAATACCAGGTTGACTACAGTGACTAGAAGACAAATTTAGGGGAAGCTATTCAACAGTAAGGCAGTGTGTTAACCCTAGGTTTTGGGTGGGGGGAGAGTGTGGAGGTTAATAGCAGGTTTTTCCCCCTTGTGTTTTCAGTTTCATTGTTTGTTTTTTTTCCCCCCTTTGGAAACAGATGTGAAGTATGTAATGACTGTCAAGTGTATATATTAAACATTAAAAAATAGAAAGAAGAATGGAACTGTACCTAAACTGGATAGGTACTATTTCATTACAAAGTTGGAAATTAGTTTTCAATGTAGCTACTCCATTAAGAGTTGGATATTGCTCACTTTCAGTTTTGGTTGTTTTTTTCTTGTTTTGTTTTGGGGGGTTTTGTTTGTTTGTTTGTTTTTTTTCCCCAAGTGGAATTCTTTGGTGTTTCATGTCCTGTCATCATTGATGGTTTTCTTTGCCTACCTGTTCACAAAGGTCTGGATGGCAGGTGGTAGTTCCAGGAAATGTTTTTAAATGGAACACTACCTGTGGGCAGCACATGGCTGCTGATAGGCTTGAGTAAGTATTGCTTTTTCTAGCTGATTCTTTTAGATGTGCAAAATGTTCCAATGCAGCAAAGAGGGAAAAAAATAAACAAAGCTTAATGTGCTATTTGCTTGTAATTATTTTATTTGCAGTAGGGAGACCTGGACCTTTCTGGCAAGGGAGCATATGAAAACATCAGTCCCAGGGAGGGGACAGTATCCTACCTCACTACTATGTACATGATGACTGGTCCTTCAAACACCATGAAAAAACTGTTTAAATTGACTGTCACTACACAGTAACATCAAAGATTGCTAGGAGCCCTTACTCCTAGGATTTTATTTTACTTTATTATGGATTTATAGTGCTAAATACTGTCTAACTGCCTTCTGTTGAGTTTAAATTGTAAAAGCATTTGGTGTGTTTTAAAGCTGTAACCTGTCACTGGTATACAATATTCTGGGAGGGGTGTAGAATGTGTGTGTCGGTCAGTTTGGGTTTCAAATGCAAAATGAAACTTCCCAGAATTGGAGTAAAAGTTTGTAGCTTCAGTTTTCAGTGAAGCTAGTATTGTAATTGTCATATCTGATGTCAGATTATTAAGTCCTTTCCCTCTTGAAAAGGAAACCTGCTCTTTTGAGAAATTTTCTTAGAAATTGAACTTCAGTAATAACTTTACAGTTAATGTGGATTTCGGTTACTCCCTATGCTAGAGTACCCTAATAAATATCAACAGTGGAAAAACCTAGGTTTCTCTGAGGATGGTTCAGCTTTCTTTTCTGTTTGATATTATGCACTCATAAATTTACACTTATCTATTGAAATTTGCCATTTTATTAAACATTTTTTTCATGCACAATAGGTCTAAATTTCTCATGAACAGTGATTAAGTTTGGTTTTTTATTTTGCGGAGTAAAAGTTTGGCTATGTGGGGTGACATCATGAAAATTAAATAAAGAGACATTAATATATTTTTGGTTTGTGGGGCTAAACATATCTGCTTGACCTTGAAGACTGATGTGCAGATGCTGTGCACATGCTTCAAAATGCTGCTTGGTGGAAGTTGGTGTTTCAACTTGCAGTGCATTGTAAGAACAGTTTTTATTTCACAGGCTTCATACATTGAGGCTTAAGCAAATTTCTGAAGTATTTGAACCAGTTTGCCATGGCAGGTGAAATACTGTGCTTCCAGTGAGTTTTCATTTTTCCCTGAAAGTGTGCAGTAACACTGATCCATCAGTTTCAGTGTTGGGAAAAAACACCAGTAAAGATTGTTGTTCATAAATCTACAACATGTAGAGTAGGGCTGAATGGATTAGATCCATTTATAAAGGTGTGTGATTTTTTTTGTTTTGGTTTTTTTTTTTGTTTTGGTTTTGTTTTGGGTTTTTTTTTTATTTTTTAATTCAAACAACCAAGAACAACCCTTTGTAATACAGGTTTTCAAAATGAACAAAGTGGTAATAGCTGCTGTCACCAGCAGTTGGGAACACTTACTGGTGCAGAAATACTAAGAATACATCTAATGATTACTCAGTGAAGTAATTTTCCTCATGCTTTTTCCTTTAGCATCATGTTTTGTGTTGTACAATTAAGCTACAATTACATCTACTATTTTGGATAACATTCATTGGTTAACAATAAAGAGATACAGTTAATTTCTCTGAGGTCCATTGTTGTTATTTAATGCCCTTTTTTTCTGACAGCTTTACTGAGCACACTCCAAATTTTGATCATCTTTTTGTTTCACACTCTGGTCAGAATGAAATTTTTAAAAATCAAGCTAGAGAATGGTATTTTTCTGAAGAAATTACCACATACAGTTAGGAGGAAGCACTGGTGTTTGTCGATTCAAAACAGGATGTGAATCATTACAGCAGATTTGCTCTCTTGAGAACAGAGGGTAATTTGGCCATACAAGAGCTCTGTGGGTAAGAACTTTCAATCACTGCCTACATATTGCTTAGCCCCAGGTTAAGTGAAATTTAGTTGAATGGGTTAATGTCTTAATTATTGTGAACCTTGATCTGTTTGTTTGAGGTTTTTTTTGATACTGTACCTTACAATAGATAGTGCTGTCAAACACATGCATGGCCATGTGTTTTAAACAGTGGCAAGTTAATGGGCTTTTTCATTTTTCTAATACACTTGAAAAAGACAGGAACAGCCCCATGTAAATAGGTGTACAAATAACCTGCTAAAATATTCCCACCTAAATTAGACCTTCTCTCAGGTGCCATTCCATTCTCTCTTGAATTTGTTTGGCCTTGCACTCAGTACAAGCACATGACCCTGTCTGTTGCTCCATAGGGCAGAATTGCCCTGAGGAATTAAAACTTGGTACTTGTAAACCTGCATATTTCTAGTTTGATACTTCCCTCCTGTTGGAGCCCCTCCTGCTGAAGCCTTAGCTCTGAGGTTTCTCACTTGTTAGAGAGCTTCTGCGTAGGTCTGTAGCTTCTCAGTAGTGTTGTTGAAAGGGGAGGCAAATGGCAAGTGCTTTGAAAGATTGTTTTTTTCAAAAATATGCTCTTGAGTTGGAGAGAAGATGCAAAATAGTGCCACTATTTACAGACTGTTAGAATCAAACAGGATGTCTCATTGTGCAAGAAGATATTCTGTCTTCTTGAAGTAGTCCCCTCTATGCATCAAAACCTACATTTTCTGTCACTTGTACCAGTTTGGAAAGCATTAATGTGCTTTTGCTTTTTTCTTAAACCGTGTTCTCTAGGATTTTTCAAATTACCTACTTTGAGAACCTTCGAGGAAAAAGGAGGTTTGTTCTAAATGAAGTATTTCAAACTTCCGAAGAAAAAGTACCACAAATATTTTCTCTAAATTTTTTTTAAGAAAATAGAGATTAAAATAAAAATTAAAACCTTTTGCTTTTGAAGAGGAACTTCTATGCAAGCATTTTCCATGTCTATTTACATATGGATAATCTAAAAAGTTGTTCTGCCCAAGACATCAGGGATTTTAACGACAATGATGTGTCCAAGTGGGCTGAGGTAGTTGATCCTGCTGTTTGTAAATGTATTTAGAGTAAAAATAGCAACATAAAATTGAAAGCTTCCTTACAAAGAAGCAAAGTTCACTTATTAATAGAAGTTGTCTCATACACATAAATTATCTTGGCTGGAAGATAAGAATATCCTGGAAATGTAGTATCAGTATACAAACTGTAGTTATTTCTTTGACCCCCTTGGGACACATTCTGTTGTTTGTGCCTGTAGGTGCAGGGTCCCTGCTTCCCATTGGGAATGCTGTGCTGCCAGGGGGGCTCAGGAGATGCTTCTGGCTGGCAGCCGTGGGCACCTGCCGAGGGCCGTGTCCCACTGCTCCATTCCCAAGCAGCACAGTCCAGTGCCTTTCCTCCCCACAAAACTGGTCCTGGCTGCTCCTTTTCCCACTTTGGGAACCCAGTCAGCAGCAAGGGGCAACTTAAAGCTGAAGGGCTGGTGTGATGGTGGAGGGCTCAGAGAGGGAAGAAACCCCCAAATGCAGATGTGTACTAGACTCCCTTACTGGCTCATTTATTTACTTGTGTGGAGGATTCCTTTTCAGTGTAGTCCTGCGGCAGGTGTGTGACCAATAATCTGTTTAGCAACTCTAGCAGCCAGTTTTCTCAATTTTCTGGAGCAAAGTTGCACTTTTCATTTCATTGAGCTGACTTTTGATCCATGGGCATAGGCCAGTTGCCTGATTTTGTTTTGATTCATGGAGTTTGTCACTTGTGTCCGCTGTACTGTCTGAGTTGATAAACTGCCACTTTGGAGTGCTGTTAAAGAAGCTTTGCTTTGCTTTGCTTTTTTTTCCTTTCCTTCCACCCAAGAAATTGCTGCCATATCAAATGTATATGTTTTGCTCAATGTGAATGAAGTGGGCTCACCAAGACCAAAAGGCTTTCCTACCAAGCTATCAAATTTCTTCAGAAGGGACCACAATGCTTGCAGCAGTGCCTCAGGAAGAGACAGATTATGCCTACATAGCTCCCAGTTTAGGGAACGACAAAGTTAGCAGGATGAAACAGAGCATTTTGAATTGCTGGTGTTCCATGAGGTGCATATATTAGCTTTTGTAAATAATATGTCAAGAGTGTTTCTGTTCACAGCAGTAGGCTTTAGGCAGCAGAAGAAACGAGGGGAGATGGAAATGCACATCAAAGGAGGCGGCCTGGTTGGTGCAAATGTTCCTAATGCACGTGTGCATAAGAGTTAATGTTTCCTGTGCTCTGGATAAATGGATCAGGTGAAAAGAGATCAAGCTCAGAGGTAGGACAATTACACTGCTTTTTCTGCTTATTTGTTTTTGGGGTTTTTTTGTTTCTTTGCTTTTAAGCTACCTTATTTCCAGAGGAGGAGTTGCCATTATTTGAAGGCTTTTAGAAAGCCTGCTGGCCAGCACTAAAAAGTCTTGGAGTTCTTAAGGCCACATGATCCCAGCCTGGCCTCTGTGTTATAGTTATAACTTCCTCTGCAGTGTGGTAATTTTGCCCCAGCACATTTCTGCCGGGCCAGGAGCTGTGCACAGGCAGGGTTCTGCTGCCCCATTGCTTGTTCCAGCAACAGGAAACCTGTGTGTGCCCCTGTGAAACAGTAATCCCTCCACAGCCCTGCGGCTGCCTAGCTCAGCTCGGTGGGATCTTGTATCCACAGCTCCCTACAGCCTCAGTTTTCACACCTTGTATTCACCCTCCATTTCTTCTTTAAACTTGATACAGTATTTAACTTCTTAATCTGTGGCTGCAGTAACATTCTGCTAAACCGAGTTTATGGCGAATGGTTGACTACTGTGTCAAATGCTTTCTTAAAATATATCAAAGAGCTACACTTTTATTCAAATAGCACTTCTGATTAATTAATTATCTCTGTGAATATGGTAATTGCAGTTGTGTTGCCAGAAAGAGATTCATTTGCATTGAGACCGAGGCTCAAACTTTTCTGCCAAGTGCATTTCAGTCTTCAGTGAAGTTGAGAAATAACATCCAGAATACACAGATGAGTCGATCCTGATGCTGTCTTTATTGCTGGGAACAAATTCATTTCCAAGTGAGCAGATTCAGTGTTTGAGATTCAGGCAACCTTGTTCACACATCAGAAAAAACTCTAAAAATTATAAGAAATCTTCACACCATTAATCAGCACTCCACTGTTTGTTTCATGTTCTTGATAATGTTCTTTCAGTTTAATTCACCTTTTGAATTCTTGGATCTCTTCTCTTGTGAGCAGTGTTTTGGGCATCTGTCTCGCTGCTCAGTGCCAGTTGTAGTTTTCCCTACCATTTGGAAACACAGCTCTTTCTTCTTTTGCATTTGAGATCTTAGTGCTGTTTTCAGCAAAGCCAGTGAACTCATCATCTTCAAATTTAGAACTATTACTGCTGCTTCTGAAAATAGTCTTTGGATTAATTTTGCATGCGTGTTCTCTTACCAGACATGCATGGCATATGCTACCTTGTAGCATAAATAATTGTATTGACTAGTTAATAATTGCTGGTAGCTTTCTGGAGAAAATGTCAGAAAACAAATATGTTAATGTAGAATCTGAATCACCATGAGGTTCAGCTTTGAGCCTAGCTCTGCTCACATGCACAAGGGAGCATGTGGGAGAGAGAGGAATTCTGTGCTTTCATTGTGTAGCTCATCTGGCTGCCTGGACTAGGCAGGAGAAAGCTCTGGAGCAGGATGGTTATTCCTGCTCAAACAGCAGAGCTGTCAGGCACAACTGCATGGTGCTGCAGCTTGGCTCTTCTGCACAACAGGTGTCCTGGATGTAAAAATAATAAAGAAAAAAACCCCAGTCATTAAATAGTTGGCTTTTCCTACGGAGTCCTAAATAAGACTTATTTATTGTTATATTCCTGTCTGGCGTGAACCTTCTCTGCAGGTCACTCCTGCAAAAGCTGAACTCCTCCATAGCATAAGCACAGATACCTGAGAGCAGGAGTCAGGTATCCCATGGTTCTTCAGCCTGCCCTGTCTGTAAAAAACAGTGGCAGCTGTGGGGGAAAAATACCTGTCTCTGTGCATTTTAATAGAGGGCCATAAAAATAAATTCTGGCATTCTGCTTCTTTCTAGCAGTGGCTTCTGTATGCTTTGGGCTGGCCCTTTCATATGTGCTTCTCCCAGTCTCCTTTGAACTGGTTCTTACATCTCACTTCTCTTTGCTGCTTTACTGCTTGGTTTGAGCTTGTCTTTGTTTTGTTGCTTTCTTTTCTTTTTTTTTTTCCTTCTTGCTAACGTGTCATGCCTTTTATTTCATCTGAAGAACAGATTTCAGTTTACATCACTGAGAGTTTCAATGTAATTAAATAACTTTGTTTCAATATGAGAATGCAAATTAAGACAGGGAAGGAAGATGTTGCATAATTATTAGTTTAAAAACATTATGAGGGTAAGTTTAAGCCTGAAGTCCTAGCAAAAAAATATGGTGCACTTATCTAACTAATTAGACCTTAGGCTCAAGGTGAAAAATGGAGGCAGACAGCTAGGTATGGCAAGGTGGACTTCTCAAACTGAATCCATGATAGAAAAGTACTTTGGTAAAACTCACGTGGCTGCTTATTTATTTGCATTTGCTGGATTGTTTTGAGAGCACTGGAGAAGAAAATATTGAATCATTCTGCATCCCTTAATTACTTCTGTTGTGGCTTATTCCACCAATTTAAGAGTAAAAATGCTTTTTTTTTCCTCTCCAGCAATTTTGTAAAATTGTATTTTGCCTATGACACTGAAATTATCTTTGCAATCTGGGGCTTAATGGAAGAAACTGTTTTCTGAGGGAAAGGCATCATGATTTGTTTTCTGTTTAACTGAGCTTGATAATTTATATGTATGTACATATATATGCACATATATATTAAAATATATAGATAGCATGGTTAAACTGGAGATTTCTAATGCAGCATGTGGCATCAGGCCTTGTAATGGCTGTATTAAAGCAAAATGTACAAGTTCCTACTTAAAGGAACTTCGATCTTGAATAGTTTTAAAAATGAGACTTTTTAAAACTGTGTTTAAAATACAATTTTAAAAAAAATGTCACTGCAGGCAGAGTGAATATGATTCAGTTTTGTTCTTGATCTCAAAATCAAATCTCCTTATCTGCATGTTTGATTTTAGCCACCTGTGAAAGCCAGCTGTTCCTGGGGATCTCTCAGTACCAGGAAACATTTCCCTGGTTTCAGTGGTGCCTTCCCAGCCTGCAGTTTCACTCACTGACAGAAACCTGTTTCTTCTCCCCACCCATGTCCAGGAATTTCTGTCAGACTTTTAAAACACCAGTCTTAACCACATGCCTTATTTCCTTATGGTCCTGCCCTGGAAGTTCTTGCTGACTTTCTGTGCCAGAAAATGATCTGTGAGGGAAACAGGCTGTGGTAGAGAATTTTGATGTTCTTACACGTTACATGCTGTACCCGCACTCAGAAATGAAAAAACAAAATGCTATTGAAGGCTTCTTTCTTTTGAATAGCTGCTTATTCCCCATGCTTACTAATATCAAAGACAATATGGTTATTTACTGATTTTCCTGATTAATTTCGAAGAGTATTATGATATATTGCTATTTACAGCTGAAGTGTTTCTTTCTCTAAAACAATCAGAATGAGATGTTCACAACAAAGGAAGGTTCACATAGGAAGGCTGAATATAAAATACTGGTTATTCTTTGCCTAGTCATAATATATTTAGGGGAGTCATTCTCTGAAAGGAAAGGAATTTTCAAGCCACTTCAACAATTTTTTTTTGTAAAACTCAACATGGAAAATACAAATTTTTGAAATGTGTCTCTACTCAAGTAAGTTTTGACTCATTGTAAAGATTTCCACCAGAGAACTTTAAGCTTTAGGAGAGAAATAAATTTGAGAGAGATTCTTTATGCTGTCCTCACCTTTTTCTCCAAAAGGCTCATGCAAAGGAATCAAATGGAATAAACTAAATGCCAGAGCTTACACAGCAAACAGCACGTGTGCTGTGCTAAAAGGAAAATATATCTGAAATCATACTGGCTGTGATTGAATGTTCTACAAATATGTCCTATATTTGGTGTATTTGTGCACAAGGCATTTTATTTCAGCCATCTTTGGGAGCAGTTTCAACACAATCTGTGTTGCACTCACATGTGGTTTGTGTTACCTGCAAGAGCAGATTGGTCCTTTAAAACTACTCCCTGGGTGGATTTTCAGTTAGGTTCTTTGTAATGCTAAAATTTGATACCAGAACTGAACTGCTATGTGCAAAAATTTGGCATAGGAGAGTATGTAGAGAGTAGGACTTGCTCCTCAAGCTGAAAGTCTGTGAAGATGGGTTCTGGGTGTCCCTGGGGCCTTGGCCACAAGAATTGTGTGTTTCTGAAATCGATGTGTTTCTGCTGCTCCCTCGTTCTGCTCACACCTTAGGAGAAAGGTTCAGTCAGAAATTAAATATGAAATAGCTACAGGAAGTGAAGTATGGCTCATATGATGTTGCTGCATATGTCTATCTATTGTTTAGTATCCTTTTGCTAAACCTATTTGATCTCTCTGTGTCTTTCTGTGCAGGTTACAAAAGTACGATCTCTTGCAACCCTTAGGATAGGAGCAAGGTAAAGATCTGCAGAAGACCTGGGGTCTGCCAAGGCCTGCTATTGCACTTCTGTAAATCTGGACAGTGTACAGCGCTTTAAATTAGGTGCCTGGTCTGTGAAGAGTTTTTGGAAGGACCAGCAAGTGCTGTTACAACATGTTATTAGTGTTTGATTCTCTCATGGTCTCTAAATCTTTCCTTTGTTGTCTTTCCCAGGAGAAAATTAGCTATTTGAAGTATTTAAGCTGTTGTTCTTTCCAGGAAAACAGGAAATAATAGTAATGTGTTAATCTTTAACTTGTAATGGGATGTGCTAGAGTAATGTGAACCTCCAAAGTGCTTGGGGCATCCTGTAGGCTTTGTCCACAAGTGGTGTAGTGTGGGAAGCCTGACTTATATCCAGCCTGGGTAAAGTGAAATAACAGTAGATACTTTCCAAGTTTTATTGGTTTTCTACACAATTTCTAATAGCCTTGATGATACCTGAACAGTGTCAGATAATTTTCTAATGTAAAAATGCCAGTTTAATATGTCTGTACATACATTCCCAGTGTAAGCACCGGTTGCTCCTTGCCTTTTTGTATGCTGTCAGGATGTGCATACTGTGTATACGTAACTGCTGGACTGTGCACCCTGCACAAAAGCCTGAATAAATGGGTTTTAACCTTCATCCAAAGAATCACTATTCATTTGATGACCAGTGGTGCTAGTGGATTTTCTTTCACTTCTCCGAGAAGTTTTAATTCATTTTGTAGCACCAATCGAAAGTGGAGTTTCCAAGTAAATATCTTGTGCTATGACCAGGTAAGCCAGTGACGGGCTTTATTTACAAAGAATGGGTTACTCTTGAAGGAAAAGACAGCTGGTAATTAAGGAAGCTGTTAACTGAGTAGATAGACACCGGAATTATCCTCAAATCCATCTAGCACCCCCCGGAATGTACCAAACCTTGGTATATTCCTCAGAGTGAACTTTGTGTTCCTTGCAGTGCCTTCTTGCACAATGGCCTCCTGCATTGGGAACTGTGACAGTGGATCCCTCAGAGGACTGGGATCTGAAGCAGCAGCTGCCAAAGCCACCAGCATGTGCCCAAAATCACTGGGTGGTAACTGCCCAAGGAGGAGGCTGCCCCGGGGCTCTGCAAGCATCCCATGGACCTGGGACCTGCCGTGGTGCTGCTGCTGTGCCTTCTGTAGGCACCACCTCTGGCAGCTGCCCTCCAGCTTGGCTGAGGAGCAGGGGCTGTGTGCCCTGGACCCTCCATGGCAGGGTTTGGAGCCACATCCCCCACACCTCAGGGCTGCAGGTGGGTGGGGTGGGCAGTGGGTCATGGCCAGCCTCCTGCTGAAACCCTTGCAGAGACAGGGGCTGCCGAGAAGGAAGCCTCCCCTGCCTCTGACTGGCACACCACCAGCTGAAGCAAGACCTTGGCCCAGCATGTAGAAGACAAGGTTTGGGTTTAGGATGCCAAGAGGAACATAAAATCCAAAGCTGTGGAGTTTCAGGGTCTGATTTGCACACATAGGCCAGCACTGGGGTCTTGGGACTGGCTTGCTGAGCACTTGAGTGATTATTTTAAATTGTTTCTGCAGCCTCTCTCTCCCTGCATGAGCCATGTAAGGGCTTAAAGATGTTCCTGGTGCTCAGGGAACCAAGGCACAGTGGCCTCCATGAGTTCTATGTCTAGCAAGTGTTTCTGCAATAGCTGCTGCTTGGACCGTGCTTCCTTCAGGTACCAACAATTAAAGGTAGCAAGACCCTTTTGTGCAAATATATCTTTAGTACCACCACAAAATATTCCTGAGGATTTTGTCTAGTGCTGCCCAGGATGCTTTTTAGCTTCTCAGTGTTGAAGTGTTTAGCGGTCAGTGTTGAAATTCTCTGGTGGATGTCCTGCAGAGGGAGAATTTGGCATAATGAAGTGTACCTTAGCAGCCAGGTTTAAAAACAGAAACACGAAAATAAAGTTTCTGATATAATGAAAGCTCTGGGCTCCCTCTCACTGTGTATTGCAGCGTGGCTCAGGCTGGCCTGCTCTGGCTGTGACAGGTCGCGTTGGCAGCTCATTAGCTGGAACATGCAGGTTCACATCTGCTGGAACTGGTCAGCAGGAGCTGGTCTGGGAAGGGCCAGCTGGCAGCTGCTGGAGGAGCCAGGCTGGGAGCAGCGCTTGCTCTGCTGCAGCAGCCCTTTGGATGAGCCTGGATGGCGGAAAGGGAAGGGGGCGCGGTCCTGCCTCTGGTCAGACGCAGGAGGGTTCTCAGTCAGGATTTCGCCCTGGTGAGGAGGGTGTTGGAATTGCAGATTGGTATTTACCTGTAGATGAAGGTCTGTCTGAAATGTTGTAGCAGAGTTGTATGATGAAAACTGCTATCCTGCAGGGAAGGAGAGAGTGAATCCAGTTGTGCCTGTGAATGGCTGGCGTCAAAGAGCGGTGCCTGGTCTGTAAGGTAGGAAGCGACTTGATTGCCACTTGAAACGCTGATGTCCTTCCTTGTCCCTCTCTCCTCCATGCTATTTCCACACTTGATGGCTGGCCAGCAGCTTCTCCTTGTAGTTCATCCTGTGTCTTTCCTCTGAATTCACCAGTGGTCTTTCCATCTCTGCCTGCAGCAGGGTGTGGATTTGGAAGCAGCCGGGCTGCACGTGGCCCTGGCCAGGTAGCCAAGCAGTCACCAGGGGACAGACACCCCAGTGTCACAGCTCAGCCACCCCACTGCCCTGACTGCAGAGGGAAATGTTGCAAACCTGCAGCCATTTGGCAGTTTCTTCCCACTTTTTGTCATGGTCTGCTGAAGTTCTGCTGCCGCTTGGCTTTCTGTAGTTGGTGTGCATTGGCGAGTCAGTGAGTGGAAGCCTGCCTGCCTTCTAGGGCAGCACTTCTGGCCCTCCGCTGGGGGCAGGCATTCCATTAAATTAGGTTTACATGTTAGAAGGTGGGATGAACAAGTTAACTTCCATTGAAAGTCTGATCCAGGTTTAGACTAGGGTAGCAGCCCCATTTCCTGGCAGCACATGGCACACTAACACTTTCCATTTTTATCATGCTGACGTTTTGCTTTCTCTGTAATAATTCTATAGATGTAGCCCATGCCAACTGTGAGCAGCTTTGCCACATCCTGGGTAAGCAGAGTTCCAGTGTTAATTAAATCACTTTGTCATAGAGGAACCAAAGGAAGCTCATTTAATCAGGTATTAAATAAATGAACAAACAAACATAACATCATCCTGCTCTGCAGTTCCTGGAGCATCTGCCTCTCCTCGCCATCGTGACCATGATGAGACCAGGGCAGAACACTGGGGCAGGTCAGTACTGAGGATCACCATGGTCTGCACCTCCCCAAAAACCCAAAATGTTTAACTGGGTTTGAGCACCAGCAGCTCTGTGCTTATAGGCACTCTGCAAACATGTGACTCATGCCAGAGTCCCCAACAACTGCTGGAGGTGGCTGCAGTGGGACAGCAAAACACTGAGTTCTGTCACTGAATTCACTTCACTTTTTTTTCCCCCACCAGGGAAAATAGACTTTCTATTCCTGAAATGGGCAGAATGTAAGTTAAAAATCCAGGTTTGCAGAGCTGCATCAAACCCAAATATTCCTTCTCCCAGGCACCCTGGCCAGACCCCAATGCAATTTTCCCCCTTTCAGACCACTTCCCCAGGGTTGGAGTGTTGGGTCACCCAAACCACCGCTGCAGCTCTGGTTCCAGGGTGCAGTTGGGGATCTCTGTAAGGTGAGCCTGGCTGGCGTAAGGAGCCTGCCTGGAGAACATTGCCAGCTCCTTATCCCCCACACTCCTCTTGCTTACGCTTCACCCAGCTCATGTAAATTAATAGCAGCGTTGGATTTCTGTCATATCTACCTGCTGCTCCTGGCAGTTCAGCTGGGAAAGAAAAAGCCTGACTGTTGCTATAGAGACCATCAGATGGAGTGGCACCAGAACATCTTCTGCACCACTGCCACCGAGTGCTCACGTGTGTCCCAGCACCTGAGAGGTGGCCACGCTGGGAGTGGGACAGCCCTGCTCCTCGAGCCACCGCGGTCCTGCCCTGCAGAACTCCAGGGAGGATTAATCTCCTGGATCTCCTGCAGGCTGGATTTACTCAGGTCTTTCTCAGCATGAAGCTTCTCCCAAGCTCTCCTTGAACAGGCTTGTGGGTCCCCACGTCCCCAGGGATGGGCAGGGAACTGCAGGGCAGCAGCTCCTTCCCAGTGCTGGCTGTAGGACTGTGGGAGCCTGCTGGGAAGGCTGAGTGAAACGGGGTGTGACAAAGCTGGTTGGTGGGGCAGCTTCAACCATTTCCAACACTTGTGCTGCTGGCTCTGCCACGCCAGGTGTCTCAGGAGTGGATGCTGAGATTACTGAACACAGGTCTTGTGCTGTGACACTGAGGAGCAGGACAATGGTGGCATTTAATGCGTGCGCTCATGATGTGCCCAGTTTCGTGCCAGCTTTTTCTTTACAGTTACAGCAAAGGGGGCAGTTTATGCACTGGGACACAAAATCTCTAAATGCCCCTTCCATTTCTTCAGCACAGAATGAGCTCAAAGATCCTGCAGGGATGGAGGATGCTGCCCAGAGCAGCCCAAGTGACACTTTGTCCTGGTTGGAAATGGTCTGGCAAGGAGCATCCCTGTGTGTTTGTACAGCAGCCTCCCCTTAGCTTCTCCAGACAAGGTCATGCAGGCTGTCAAGTTCAGGTTTCAGCTCCAGGATGAGTGACAGAGCCCTCTCATCTCCGGTGTCACAACACTTCAACCTGCATCAGGGGCTGCTGTGATGCCTGCCAGGCTCACAGGCATTCTGTTAAACCTTTTGCAAGAAAAATTTGTGAACTGGTGATAGGGTCTCCAGGCCTGCCCTGCAGGTGATGTAGGCAGATCTCATGGGATTTAGAGAATTGACTGAATTGGGGAAACTCATGGTCCTTGATCAGCCCAAGGGAGAAAGCAGAGCTACAGAGGAGAAGCCTCATGTGGTGGTAGGAGCACCATCCAAAGAGACCAAACCAGATTATAAAAACACCAGCAGCTTGATGTTTTGAGAAAAAAAAAAGGCTGTATTTGGCATTCTTGAAGCAATCTAAAAAACTGAAATCCATCCTGTGCGGGCAAATCACCTATGAAGAAACCAGCAAGTTTAGGGACATGGCAAGTCACAATTGTGACTTTAAAACTCCTAATTATCCAGCACACCAGTTTCTTCAACTGGGTAAGTGTGGTAGGTCCAGTGAAAGGTGTCTCTGCCCATGGCGAGGGGGTTGGGACTGCATGATCCCTGAGGTCCCTTCTAAACCAAACCTTTCCATGATTCTATTTTTGAAACTCTTCCAGTTTTACTCAAAGTGAGCAGTTTTGTTGCAGGTTTTGTGCAGGCAGGAACAAAAAGCTGTCTATAACTCACTGCTAACTGCTCTAGAGAGTTTTTTTTTTATGAAACAAAACCAGCCCATCAATGAGGAAAATGAATCTTTATTTTTTTTTTCTCTAAAAGCAGAATCCATGTACAGGGGTTTTTGTATGGTTTAGAGGTGGCTTTAAGATGTGAATAGTCACATCACAGAAACAATACAGAACAACCAGTGAAGGAATGAAGAGCCAGTTTGACAATTGCTTTATCAAGTAGCCCAAACATTATTTTAGCTAATGGTTTTCCAGAGTGGACTTCAGGACAATATTATAATCTCACCTACTCAACACAAATACAGAGATAATGACTGGGAAAAGAGCTACAAAATACAATTATTGCTGCTGTATCTGCATTGCTTTGTCGCAGGATACTCTACTGTATGCTGGGAAAGCGGGTTTTAAATTTCAGTTTCATTAAGAATGTCATTTAGATAAATAAAAAGTCACAAACCAGCCAATCTCACGTGGTTAATTTATCTGAGACCAAACGAAAATGGGTTGTTCTACAAAAAAAAAAGCAGAGAGGTTTTGTTTTATAAGGCAAAGAGTAGATTGTTATACTTTGAGAAACAGAGGACGGATGTGCTTAAACATCTAAGTAAAATTGGTTTGTAGGTGTTCCAATGCCTGCCAAGGGCAATCCTGGCTGAATGACCTGCCAGCACCAGTGAGCTCTCCCCTGTGCCTGGGAGGAGACGGCTCTCCACCTGTGCTCCCCAAGGGCCCAGCCCAGCTGCACTCACACCGCCAGTCTGACTCAGGCCTTCTCTCACATCCCTACACTGGCCCACACCTCCCTTCCTTCTGCCCAAGCTAGGCACACGTGTCTGGGCCCTCCTGGTGGGACTGGGCCCTCCCAGGGCCACTGAGTGTGAGAGGGAACGAGAACTATTGCAATCGTTTCCCTTAAAGGGGAGACAGAGTAACAAACACTCCAAGCACAAGTTATGACAACCCTTTAAGATCTGAAAACAGAAGGTGGAAAATTATTTCAAGCACATTGATAACTATGAACCACACACGGCATTTGGTAGTGCCTCTATAAACATCTGTGAGAGACTTGATGTGCACCAGCACATCTCCCTGTACTGCACTGCAAGGGAAACCCAGCATTCTGCAGGATGCTTCCTATGCAAATGTGCATTTCCCATGTGATTGGGTGCCTAGGTCAGCAGCTTCTGATGAAACCTTGAGAAATGTATTCTAGAACAGCTAAAGATGAAATGTGAACGTCTCTCATGTTACTGAGCAAAAGCTTAGCTGGAAAAACCATTTAATACCGGTGATTCTAGGTTTAATTACATGATTAGTCTAAACAATGTGCCCAAATATATTTAATTTGAACAAAATTCTTAAACTATGCCTCTCTAAAATTTACAAAGTATATAAAACATGTGATTTGACATTTATAAAACCTCAGCCCTTTTACAGAAAACAAAACAAGGCCACAGAATTTTAATTTTAAATCTATTGGTTTTTCTTCTCAGCAGTTTTAGCTCCTATGATAAAAAACTTCAACAAACAGCATTCCACCATGGCCTCATAATGCAAGGAATAAATTAGCAAGTCACACTGTAAATAAAAATAAATAATTTCTAAGTTTTTTTTTTAATGGTCTTTTTAATTGCACAGTATTTTAAATTTTCAGTAGCGATGAAAAGTCAGTTGGGTATTTTTCTAAATGCTCCAGAGAGCAGGAAAGCATTGTGCCTCATTTTTCAAGCTTTACACGCTGAAAATACCTTGGTCAAACCATCAGCTAATAAAACTGGTAAATGTTGTGGTAGTCTCTTACTGTGGCAAGATGCTGCAGTATCTCTCACCCGAGGCATTCCGTCCCCCGGCGCTCACCCTGCTGGGCCAAACGCCCCCAGTGTCCCCAAGTGAGGTGCTCTGGTTTACACCCACAGCTTTGTTAGTTTGGGAAAGGTGTTCATCATTAGCTACAACTTTCACAGCAGAAGTTCATCAACAGCTCAGCTACAGTCCACACCCACTGAGGGTGCAGAAGCCTCCTCCAAGGGCCTCCCCAGCCCATCACGCCTTCTCTTTTCGGGGCATCACACAAACTGGAGGACCAAGCTACAGTTCAGACATACCAAAGAAAATGGGACACCTGGAAAGGTATGATCTTGCTTCAGACCATTAGCAGTATCTTAAACCCACTTGCCAAATATATGTGTGTATATATACATATTTATATATATATTACACATATTTGCAAAAATAAAAAACAACAGAGTGATTAATACTGTCATAACCTGGGCATATTTAGCTGAAAGTTAGTTATCTACAGGACATACTAAAAACTTTAAATATTTGCAACATATTGTTGTATTGAAAACAGTTGTGGGCAGATGCCTAATGTATGTGCATTAAAAATACTGTATATCTATATACTATTACTGATGGAGTTATAACAGCTTGGGATTTTATCTAAAAACACAGAGTTTCTGCTAAGTATCCAAACAACTCTCAAGTACTGAAGACAAAGGAAGTTTTGCCCTCTTCTTAGCTGAGGTACAGCTCTAACTTGAAGGTACTAAATCCTTCATTGCATCTCTGGCACTCAGCTGGGGCCAAGACAGTATCACTGAATTACCTCTGCTATTTAAGGATCATGGGAGGTTACAGTTCAGTTATTTGCACCAATGCAATTACATAGACAAAGGTAGTATTTGACCAGTATCACTGCATCCATGCTTGTTACTGGTGTACTCTTTAGAAGCTGTTAAATATACAGAGTGATCTCATCATTGAGATGTTCACACAATTCCTCCATCTGTTACCACAGCAAAACAAAAGGAAGTATCAAGGCAAACATTTTATCCACAGTAAATTTCTTTTACCCAACATAAGCGAGTCTAAGGGAAACTAGCACATCATTGCACAACATTAAAATCCACCAAATTACTCCTGCTCTTGTATTTTTAAAGCATTTTCAGTGCTTGGGTGCAAAGCACAGAACCTATCACAAGAATTCCCCAGCCATCACCACCCTTTGGGATTCAGTACTGCCCTGGCTGTGTGCGGAGGCAATGGACACTGCTAACTCAGGCCTGGGCAGTGCAGCTCCTCACGCTGATATCCCAGTGGCTAAGCCCGCTGAGCCCTGTGACATGTGCATGGCAGGAGCATCCTGGTGCCCCAATCACAGGAAAAAACACAAAACACTTCTATTACATATGCACGTTTCAGTTCATGCGTCAAGGAATTGAACTTTTGGCAGAAGTAAATATCTACATAAAAAATAAACGTAGAAATCCATTAAGACCACAAACACAATAACTGCATTATTAAAACAGCTGCACCTACACTATGGTGTAGTACTTCAGTGTAATTCAGTTTAACCAAATCTTAGTGTACAACTAAGATGAGACCCATTTCCCAGTCCAAACCTCAGCGTCAGCGCTGCATCAATCTCTACAGTAAAACACGCTCTACGGATGGTGACCGACCAAATCCAGGGAAAGACTGTTGCCACAGGTGAAGAGGTCTTCTCCCTAAACAGACAAGGCAGGACAGATGGTGTAGAGCCCCTCTGGCCCTGCCACGGGGACAGGCAATGGCAGAACCTGCAGCGCTCCGGCAGCGGAAGCTGCAGGGGCACCACGTCCTGAATTGGTTTGCTGAACATGGTTCAGATTATTGGATATGTCTATAGCACAATGCTCTTTAGAAGCATTTACTGTATACCCAAACCCTACTTGCTGCAACACATGGTGTCACACAAGTAGTGAAAACGTCTTCGTATTCAAAGGTGCTTGGACATCATTTTCAGGCAGCATTTTACCTTTATTTTAGTGAGCTCCCACTACAAAGATTTTAGGAGGAAGAAGATGCCAATAGTCTATTTTTTCGTTTTAGTATGTGAAATTGAGACAGACACCTAAATAAATACCTACTTTTACTTGCCTAAATCTATTCTATGTCTGAAATCTCTAATTTTTAAATAAGGGATAAAATGTTGCCCAAAAGACTAGTTATAATTTTACATTTGTGTTTCTAATCTACAAATCAAAATAGTTCTCAGTTAAAAAGATACAATTTGTATCAACAGTAAAAGGTACTTTCTGGTTCTTCAGGGCCTTACTTAAAACTCCAGCAAGTGTACCAAAATTGTCAGCTGTAAAAGTGTAAACGAGTGACATTTTTTTAACACTGAACATCATTACAATGGATGGAAACCTAAAACTGGCAGCAACTGATCATGTCATGGAAGTACATCTGACATCAATTGCAGAATCTATTTCTATTTTTCATATATATATATAAAAGCTTAAGAGGTGCTAGTAAAACCCATGACTTTAAACCAGAAATATCCCTTACTAATGCTAAAACAGACTTGGCTTGTCTGTTTCTGAAACTACACTATTTGTGGCAAGAATCAGGCCTACACAATGCAAAAAGCAAAAAACTAACTCCAGGAACACATATGGTATCTTCTCTCCCCACAACCCTTCCCTCCCCAGCCAAAAAAGAAAAAAAAACCCAACAAGTTTAAGTTATTATTTAAATTTACAATACCATTACCATAGTGCAGATAATAAATGTTGCATATCCTGAACACACAAAACCTTTTCAGGCCAGCCTTGATAAATAGCAAGAAAAATCAAACAGTATCTTAAATACAAAACTTGCATTGAGATAATTAAATTCATTTAAAAACAGGTAAATATTTTATGAAAAGCATATTTTATCCAGTACAGTTGTGCAGCAATACAAAAGAAAAACATATAAAACAACTAAACAGGGCCCCACGATTTCAGGTTCCCACCTACTGACCAGAAATACACAGAGTTGGGTAACAACACATGGGAACTGAAACAGGGCGGCCTGGTTTGGGGTGGCTCTGAGCATTTGCAGTTTCTCTTAGCTTCCAAGGGGGCTGCAAATTCTCAGTACCTCCAAATCAGGCAGTAAGGCTTTCAACATATCCATAAATTAGTAAAAAAAAAAAAAAAAATTTCCTCCTCTGTTTGCATCTGATCTTACTAATTGACTGCATCAACAAAAAGACGTAACTATTTAAGCAAAACAAAGAAAGCAACGAAAAGTGCCATACTATAAATTACCAATATATTGTTACCCATTTCACTGTTAACTGGTAACTTAATTATTTGTTTCAAAACATGAAGTCAGTGCTGTAGGAAATCTTTGTTATCTACGAACAAATTATTACAGCACAAAAAAGCTCACAAAAACAAACAAACATACATCAGACATACTCGTGGCAGTGTAAAAAGTTCAGAAACTTGGCTTGAAAATTGGCTTGAAAATTTCCTGCCAGAAGTAGCAAAATCCTCTTTCTGCAGGTAAATATCTTACAGCCCAAGGATGAGCATCCAGCAAGTTAAAAAACGAAACCAAAAATCCCAACAAAATGTAACAATGATAAGAAAGTGCTGCATATAAACCCCTGATGCACCAAAGATTATAACCAGAGACCACAGATTTTTTTTTTAATATATATATGTATATATATATATATTAATTTAAACTGGAACATCCTCCAGATGTGAAAATAGCCATTTAAAAATTTTCAAACTAGAACACAAAAGTTATCTGGTACTTCCAATGCATGGGGCTATACATACAGACTCCATGATACAGCATTTCACATAAATGGATTACTATATAACCTCCTTGCTGAGAAGGAGATCCCAAATGCTATTGTAGCAAACCTCCCTCAGCGTTAGAGCTGAACTGAAAACTACGAGACACCACGAAGATGCGTCATCTCTCAATAACCCAGCTGAGATTTCTCCACTAAGATGGCAGCAGCGAGCTGCTGAGCGTCCGTCACGTGAGGGTTCTTCTTCATCACCATCCTCACGAGATCGGGGGGGAAGATGTTGCAGAGGTTAATGTAAACCTTCTCCCGGGTGTCTTGGAGCCGTGGGGGGTCTTGCGGGATTCCACAGTAAGGGACGCGCCAGGGCTGGTCCTGCTGCTCGGGAAGGCTTTGGAAGGCGAACTGCTCGTAGCACGGCTGCGTGGGGTTGCTGGGCAGGGAGTACGTCTGGCGGTAGCCGTAGGCATCCACCCCGTAACTCTGCCTATCCCAGCCTCCCAGCCCTTCCTGGCCGGAGTAAGGCTTTCTGTGTCTTAACGGAGAGTTTTCGTACAAACGCGAGTCTGAAACGCTGTCTGTTCTCGTGGACACCAGGGCTCGCCCCAGATGCAGCGACTTTGAGTGAGGCGAGCTCTGCGGCGCGGAGTAGTCGTTGGGACAGCTGGAGCGAGCAGCGACTGCCGGATGCTGCAGATGCACAGCCATGTACGGAATGGGAGATTTGTGGTGATGCTTTGGTTCTTCGTGACTGTAGCTCTGCACTCGCGCGAGGGGCTCGTGGTAGCTCTGTAGGAAGGGCTGAGCGTTAAGGCGGCTGTGGGGGTGCATGTGCTGGCACTTCAAGTTCTCCTCCAGCTGCGGGTCAGGCGAACTCATGTACGAGCGGTCGCTGTAACCCACGTAGGAGTCGCTGCTGCCACAGCTGACGCTCCCCTCGCTGCTGCAGTCGGAAGCGACGGAGCTAATCCGATAGTCTGTGTCCAAGGAGAAGCGCCTCTCGGGACTACGCGGCCCAGACATACTGAGATTCGAGTACGCGCTCAGCATAGAGTAATACCCTACATCCACCGGAGACTCACATTTTGGATACTGGTCATAAGGCATTGGTGTTCCATGATTTTTGGTTGCCATCATCACTGTAGGATACTGTCCCTGTGGTCTTTGATCCTGAGGTGGGAAGTGAACTCCGGATGGAAGGCCGTTGGTTAAAGGTGCAGTACTTTGGGGTTTTCCAGCAGAGGAACTTGGTATACTAACTAAAGAAGGTACAGACCTGGTTTCCAATTTGTTTTTGGTGGGAAGCTTTTCCTCCAAGTCTTGATAGACTTGAGTCCTTATACTAGGATCCGATTGCCTCTTTGGAGCAGCACGCTTCAGTTCTGAAGTGCCATCGCTTTTAGTGCTACAGGGAACGCTATTGCTTTTTACCAGTCCTCCTTCACTTGTAGTTTTGGCAGCTGTGCTTCTAGACATGGCACGAAGTTCATCAGCTACGGATCGCTGAGGCTGATTTCCTCTTTCTGGATGATAGTATTTGCATTTGTGTCCATAGGTACATTTCTTCCCTATTAATACAAACATAATCAGATTTAAAAAACTTCAAATAGAATCTGTTAGCCATCAAATAACAGAAATGCCCCTCATTGGAAGTTTTACTGTTGATTTGAAAGATCTTGCAAAGAAGATTGGTTTTGTGCAACAGAGGGTGTGCTCCAAGAGCTCCTCTCTTGTTCTGTGGGCCAAAAAGAGGCAGTGGTAGTGTCCTGCAGCTGGTGCTCTGGGAATGTACACCAACACTACCAGTCATGTTTTGAGCTGGACGTTGCACTGCCAGGGAGGCTGCACACACCTGTTGGGCCAAGGCAATATACAGGCAGGAAACTTAATAGGGAAGTCCCAGAACCATAAGGCCAGCAGGTTTCAGCTCAATCAAGATGCCTGTAGGAATGCTCAGTAGCTAAACTTCAGACAGCTCCATTAATTTTCTGGAAGAAAACCTCAATGTCTCATGACATTAGAAATGGGCTTCTGGAACCTGCAGAATTTAGGTGTTGATTTGTATTTATTCCAATGAATGAATTATTAGGTTGCTCCTTTAGTTCAACTATTAGACAGAAATGTTTTTTAAGTAGCACATGAAAAAATCGCTTCAGTTCCCGCTCATTTCAACCCACCTCAGGCTAAGACAACAACATTTAAACCAATGTTAAAGAGTTTTAAACAGTTTTGGCAGTGTTTAAATAAAGGAGGAGTTTGGTCCCCAGTCCCAGTATATGAAAATTGATGGGTTAAATCAAATTACCATATGGACATGGTTGCTTCTTATGTTCTGGCACAATAGGCTTCTTCCTAAGAAAATTGTCCAGACTTGGACCATGGCGACCAAGAGGATCATCAGGAGGCATAAATCTATAAATAAAGAAGAAAGTATTATGGAAGCAAAGAAGCCTTTTCATACTTCTCATGCAATGACCAAGAACCTCATGACTATGCAACACCGTAACCTGCCATCCTGTAGTTTTTAAATCTGGGAACCTCAAGAGCAGTTTTGGAAGGCCATATTTCTGCTGCAGGTACTGTCTGAAAGGTAGGTCACAGGAACAGATTGTTTGGACACCTCTAGACTGCTACAGACACCTTTGGAACAGCTCAGCTGTGCTTTGTGGCAAAGCAGGGCTGCAAATAACCCATTCTGAAACCAAAAGTAAGGGCTGCAATACAGGCAGCCATTTATTAAAACACCACTACTAGCTTGGCAAAACTGTGCTGACAGCCTAGGATTGTCACATGAGCATTCAGGCACCTCAACACAAGTGCCTGCTTAGGGGAGCACTGAGTCCCTCCCACCACAAGAAGCCACCAGCAATAACTGCAGTTAATCTGTAGGCTGGGGTACAGTTATTATAGATGGATCTAATCAGACAGTTGAACTACAGACCCCCGAGCTTCATTCCAACTTGGGTTTTTCTATGACTCTAGGATTTATGAGTCTAACCACAGCCACTCAGAAATGTTGGCTCAGTATACCAACAGAGCTGGAATATTATACCATAGCATACATCAAATATACATTGACATACATCAAAGAGGAAAAAATAGCATAGAAAGACATAAAAATGTTGCTACAAAAACAGTTTCAAGTACTTCTAATCAGAAGACCAAATTTATGATTGACTCTTTCTCCTGTTTTCCTACATATACCTAATGATTTGGGAGTAAGATAAAAATTCATACAAATCTTCAAACTGCCACTTCCTCCATTATTTTAGTGGCACATGTAAAGTCAGAATTACTTACTTGTCATTAACAAAAGAATACATCAACAAGCGTTCATCAATGAACTTCTTCCATTCTGGCTTTTCATTAGCTAGATCCCTGTAGTTGTCATTAGAGACAATGATGCCATCTGACTCGAAGGCCAACTTCACTATGAATCGGTCATCGTAGCACACCACCCTTCTCCCTTGCACGCGCCGCGAGGGGGTGAACACGAGAATCTTCTCCTTCTCTAATTTACGTAAGATTTCTTGATCTGCAAGGAATAAGAATCAAAAGTCAAACAAGAAAGGAAAGAAAAAAGTTTGTTTCATCTCTAAAGATATTAGACTTGAGGAAGAAAATCCAAGCATTTAGGACTAAAAATGTCTTGTATGTTATAGTCCACATATGATATCTGAACTTATAGTCAGCACTCAGCTGGAAATACTTTCAAAAAACCCTAAAAACAAGCCAAAATCTCCTGCTACACACCATTTCTCTAAGACTAACACAGGGGACCTTGGTCATGTTCCTGTGGCTCAAAAGAAAAACCATTTTATCAAAACACCTGTGCAAAACTCCTCTGGATGAAGGAGTCATTTTAAACACCACTGAATACGAAAACTGTACCCAAGTACAGCCGTGGTTTTCCCATAACTCAGCTCCTTGGTAAAGACAGACCTTTTTCAACTCTTTGTAGAACCTAGCAAAAAACATCTTTTGAAAGAATTCCAGTAGCTCATATTGATGGGACTGTCATATTAAAGTCTCTGCCATCAGCAGAAGGGGTACCACAAGGACTAGAAAACTTGTACATTCTGTACAAGCACTCAGGTTCTCCACAATATTAACAGCATTCCCCAGAAAGATATCTGATGTCATTTTGTAACCAACAGCAAAAATGGTGGTGGCTTGTTTTGGCTTGGTTTTTTGTTAACACCAGTAATAGTTTTGATTCTATCTTTCCTTGAATGGTTTCACATTTATACATAAGTTCTTATCAAAGTCAGACAGATTTCTCTTCAATCCTTCTAAATAAGCATATTTAGCATTTTATGTAGTTCCTTCTTGTTCTACACAATATGTCACTCAGATATCCCAGAAGTATTTTATGTTCCCTTTTCCTGTGTAGAACCTGGAGATCCCAAGGAGCTTTGAAAGATGGACCTCAGGCTACGAAGGCAGTTGTACCTAGCACTATGGCACCTACCCCTGAGGTGGATTCTCTTACCTATCACTCTCCTTGGAGCAGACAAGCTATGAAAGAAAAATACACAAAAAAACTAGGCAACATCTAAAACAGCAAAAGATGCTTGCATAGTGAATATGAGTAATGGCTATTAGGATTGGTTAAGATCTCAAATAACTCAACTGTTTTGTAGCATAAGAAACTTGACAGGGAACATGTTCCATCTGGGAAAAAAAATTCCAACAGGGAGAAATACAGCATTAATATTACATATAAGCAATACATTTAATACAAGCATTTATCTGCTTAGTAGAAAAAGCACAAGATTTTAAATTAAATACAACCTTTTTGTATTCAACCCCCCACAATGGGCTAAATGTTGAGTGAGAGTGAGATAGAAGGTGATTGTTTTTCCCTGCTAAGAAAGAATTAAAAAAATCTGCCATGTGATGACTGGTGGGTACTGGTAAGAAAGATGTGGCTGTTGTTTAGTCCAAGAAGCTTCTCATGAATGCTGACACTCTAGAACTATCCCCACGTTAGTCATCTAGGGCTTTTTCAAAACTCCAGCTGGCCACGTATTTCAGGTGCGTATCTCTGGAACCGGAGTGTCAGCACCAGGTATTTTACATGCCTGGTAGCACACAGGCTTCCTGCATCTCTGGAGGAAAACAGAAGATCCAGTATTTTTACAGAAGATACAACAACCTGCTCTGATGTTCCTCCCATTTTCAGGGTTCATGATGACACATGAAAACCGATTTCTCATTGCTAGACAATTGACCATTGCTAGGTCAATTCTAGCCTTGCTGCTTTCCTGAAACACCTTCTGGGGCATTTAACCCTACACACACTTCAAGCAGATGTCACAATTTAATTCTAAGTGGCCAAATTTTTATTACCTAGCCAGCGCTCTTCTCATACCCCAAACACTACTACAGCAGAAGAGAGTGGCTTCAAAAGAAAGCCTCCACACTGCCAGGGTAACAGCAGCTATCCAGATGTTTCCTTGTGTTAACCTGCTATATTCTAGTAGCAATCGAGCAAATAAAATGAAGTGTTAAGAGGATCTTTCTAGACATTTGAAAATGCACATAGCAATCAAAACATGCTTCTGTATTATTTTAGAAGCTACAGCTATTAGTCTCAAAAGCTTCTCCTCCTTTAATGGTAGCTGTGTTGGCACCCCCTTCACCCCCCTAAAAAAAATCCCCTGCCTCCTCTCCAACTTCCAGGGTTTTTTTAAGCCCCAATTCCTTTCTATTTCAACTTTAGGGCAGTTGGAGTATGTCTTTCCGGCCTTCACAAAGAACCTGTTAGTTTGATAAAGGAATAAATACCTCTACATTAATTTTTTTCCTAGATAAACACATTCAGCATTAAAATTTTCAAAAGTTGTCTATTTGCTAATAGTAATGACAGAGGGGGGAACCATCCCCTTTCTGTTTGGATAATTCCCATAACCCAAAGCATGGGCAGTGACAGGCCAGCCTGGCAGAATCTGCTCACCACAAGAAATAATACCCAGCAAATTACTATCTTCAATCTCTTTGCTGCTAATGCTGCATGGACACAGCAGATTTTAAAAAAGGCAATTACATTCTTCAAGAAGTAAGTAGCAAGGGAATGGAAACTTGAGCAGATGCACAGAACAGGAGGACTTGGAGAGGGCATGGCTTTGTCTTTTTCCTGCCTAGAGATCACAACGAAGTTACTCCACCAAAGACACTTTCTGTTACAGCCTTTCATTGCTAAAGATTTGTTCATTTGAGCAATAGCACTCCTGCTGGGCAAAGCACTGAGCAAACAAGCAAAGATGGAGCTTACCTGTTATAAGAGCATCTGGTCTCGACTGTTCTTTCCTCCACGCTGGCACAAACACAGTAACATCCTTGTGGCCTCTTTCCAGAAACCAATCTACTGCCAATTTGATTCCTCGACAAGAAAATACTTCTTTGTTCCCATGGCTGAAACAGACATTAAAATTCTTTATTAGATGACTTTTTCTATGACCGTAAATGGAGCTCAGTAAAATGCAGATGTCATAGCCATCCTTTTCACTTGCTCCATGGTTTCTAAAGGCAGCTGGGAGTCTGTCTGAGCCTTGCCCAAACACAGACATCATTTCCAAAATGCTGTGGGAGAGGGCTACTAAATCTTCCAAACATATTTATCACCTGTACACAGATTTGACAAGCAAAGAAAAATATAAGTAGGGGTTTTTAAAAATCCTCATAGGCCAACCAAAAGTATGGGGCATAACAGGCAGCTCAAAGGCTTGGTGAGGGAAAGCAGGAGTCCCAAAATACCGACATGAGAGTGCACCATTGCTTAGGAAATGCTAGCAGATGAGCACAGGTGTGCATAGCAGCAGGGGAAGGGACAGCAGAGCCAGCTCCACAAGGTCCTGTGTGAACAGGGAAAGAGAGGAGAAGGCCTCCAAGCCCAAGGGGATGGCAGGCACTCAACAGGACAAATTAGGCAAACTGGAGAGACTGTCCAAAATCAACATGGCAAAACTAAAAATGTGCTTAGTACGTACTTCAGAAGGAGAAATTAACGTGTCTTTAAAAAGCTGTGAAGAGACAATTAATTGTGATCAGACAAAAGCAAAACAAAATATGCGTCTGTTGTGCAATAACTGTCTGGAGTAAGGCAAGAGATGCAATGATGTCATTTTCTAAAGGCAGACAAGTCCTTGCCCTAATTCTACATCCAGTTTCAGGCATGACATTATAAAAGACATAGATGAAATGGAAAGGATCCAAAAGAAAATAAAAATAGGACCTATGGGAAAGGCTGAAGGAAGCACATTTAGCTAATCTGGGAAAAAAAAAAAGCAGCTTGTGGAAGAACAAACCAATCTTCCATGTATAGGAAGTAACTGAAATGGAGGACAGCAATGGGTGTCCATAGAAAGGTTCTGTGAGCAGGGAGCTGCAGGGTGGTTCTGTGAGAAAAATTTGGGATTGCCCCATGATGGGCACACCCAGCTCTAGCCAGCTTCATAGGGCAGGAGATGAGAATGAGGGAACACCAAGGCATGAGGACAAGGAGCTGCTTGATGAGGAGCAGGTACACCCCCAGAAGGACTTGCACACTAGAGAACAGGGAAAGTGCAAGAAGGAAGAAGCAGCAGAGAAAAATTGTGACATTCTGATCCCAGTCCCCTGCACTGCTCACAGCTGCTCTGAAAGGACTGACTGCCACCTGCAGCTGTGACAAGGTGTAAGAGTGATGCTGTGGTGAGGCAGTGAGGAGGACACATTTGGAATGAAGCAAGCCCAGAAAGGGGGAGACAGTCTTCTCCCTAAATATTTTAATGTTTGTCTTTTTGGTTTCCCAATACCTGATTTGGAATTAAATATTTATATTAACTGGCTATAAATTAAATTGAATTCCCCAAGCTGAGTCTGCCTGACATAAAAAATTACTTGACATTATTTTGAGCCATGGGTTTTCTTGCTTCTGCTTCTCCTGTTTTCTCTCTCATTCTGCTGGGAGGAGGTGAGCCACAGCCAACCCACGACAGTCCCACTGGATAAGGACAGAAAAGTCCTTAACTGGAGTAAGGAACAGTTAAGCACTATGTTAGTAAAAGCTTTCTCCCTGATCTGTGGGACAGTCTGGCCATGGATTTTGGGACCTCCTCATTGGACACTTTGCAGAACAAGGCAGACAGCTCCTCTGAGTCCTGTCTAGGTTCTCTGTGCACAGGAGGAGACAGGCAACTTTCATGATGCCTCTCCCAACCCTGCAGCTCTGTGCAGCAGAAGAAGCACAGGGGCATGGAAACAAGCCATCACCTTTCACTTGGCTGGCTTGTCACATATAGCAGGTATGCCACAATCTGCTTTCCAGGAGGGTAAAAGACAAGTCTTTGTCTGTGATTAGTGAAGGTGACAATATCATGACAGATAGCCACAGGAATTTTAGAAGTCCCTTTCTCCTTGCATGTTCTGAGATGAAAAAAACACCAGCAAGTTATTTAAAATCCTTTTCCCCCTTGGTAGGAAAGTAAGTTCCTACTTTTTCCACCTTTCTAAAACTTAGCACAGCTGTGTCTTTCTTGACACTGCGGGAGCTTGAGTAATTGTGCAATAGTCAACGTGCCAAAGAAAAAGTGAGAAAACTTTTGCAAAAATGTTCTGATTTCAGAAGCCTGTGAAGGAGGTGGCATACACTTGCACCTGTGTCAAGAGAGAATGAGTCATGGCTAACACCTCTTACAAAGCATCATTCTCAGCAAAGGCTGTGTTGAAGGTCACACATCACAAACAAAAGGAAAAAAAAAAGAAAAGGAAAAAGGAAAATAAGAGCCCACTACCATTACCTGGATTTAAGTGAGAAAGTGTCCTACTTCTAATGAAACTGGAGACACTACCTGCAAACATAAGCATATGCTCTGATATTGCAATTGTTGCCAGCCATAATGATCAAAGCTTGTAGATTTTGACTGGCTCAAATGATGAGGTACTCAAAGCATAGTTTAAGCCCCTCTTCTGTGCCTTTAGGGCTACACTAGGAACACTGTCAGGAACAATATATCTGTGTACCTCAGTATCCTGTTCAGCTATAGTTACAGGCCTCTGCAGTAACACATTCCCTGTTTTCTATGATCATATCACACAATATAGTATTACATCATAACAACACTGTAATAATAAAATAAAGACCATTATTTCTTTCTAGGCATTGTTTTATACTACACAACTATTCTTGTGCTTGTTTGGCTGAAGAGTAGGATCTTTGTGTATTTCAAAACTTACCAGGAATAGGAAACCAAACCACACACAGATGTGACACACTTAAAGTGCACATGCACACAAAGCATAGCAAAAATGGTCAACAGTATTTCATCCATGGTCTAATTCCATCTGCCCTGAACAACACAAGATTGGGACACTTGGTGCACAGTCAATGTCCAGGGGGCAGCCATAAGGCCTCCTCTGCAAAGCATGAGACAAGACCTTACTGCTCATGCTATCAGCAGGCTGGGTACAACCATAAGCATATTGCAATCTATTTTAAAACAGTCAGGAAGATCTTGTTCCAGCTATTAAATTCCAGTGGAACCACTCTACTGTGATTACTCTAAACAATCTCCATGGTTTCAAGTGGATAAACCCACTTTTCACTCCTGACAGTGAAAAAGTGGTGTGTTAGACTACATTTTAGCACTATGTTTCTTTCTGCAAATCTGAGAAATAATTCCAGGAAAAAACAATCTGGACTCTTGGAAAAAAATGGACGTTCTTGCCTATTGCTTTCTATCAGGTTGTAGTTCAGGCCATGCTTTTAAAGGCAGAGGAAGGACCAGGCAGTTCAGCTCCTTAGTTTTCTATTGCCTAGTACAGACTATTAAAATTCTTTCATCCAGAAGAGAAGTTTTAAATATACTTAAACTGTATGAAACAGAAGTGGGGAATGCATTACAATGCATATCAGCTATTCTGCATTGCTGAGCAAGTGAATTTATAACTTGTATAAATCTTCACTCTTTTTTCCGCTCCTTTTCAGACACATGCCTAAGCTCAGATCTGAGCGGATACAAATTCCAAGGAATTGAAATCATTAGTGAGAAAGTCTATGAAAGAGATGTGCAATTAAAATTTGTTCTTTTGTTTTGTTGTTAGGCAGATTTGATGCTCTTCATTTTGTGATCTTGGTGCTTCATCAGCTTTGTGATACGTCATATGGTGAAAATACTGAAATCATGCTACTGCTTCTGACTTCTTTTCCTTCTTCTTAGTTGTGAAAAGATGAGAAAAGTTTGTACTTCTTTGTCAAGAAACTTTCTTTTAAAAATCTTTCCAATTATTAGGAATATGAGAAAGCTCAGACCAGTCAGGTTGGCAGCTGTAGCCCTGGCAGAGATACTGGTTTATAGTACTTTAGATCCGTTTGCTGACTATATTTCATCTACCACTTTCAATTGCAAGAGAAAGTATATTCCTTTAGAAGTGCCTATTTCTTTTTCATATGAATTATTCTTTTTACCACCACTTTTATATTTGGTCGTGATAATTGTAGTTTTATTTTTAAATTAAAGAAAATAAAGTAGCATGTTTGCTGAGCCAAAAACCAATTAAGCATTTTTTAAGCTGGGACAATTAGTAAAAAGTGTAAAACTTCTGATGAGAACACTTTTCATTTTCTCTGCTACCTTCCTAGACCCCAAATTAGATTTCCTAGTGATGGTCCTGGAAAGACTTGTGGTACACATGCTTAAAAGACTATTTAGAATACTTGCAAGACTTCTAGTGTGCTCTAATAAAATATCCAAAGCAACACTCAGATTCTGAAAGCTACAGAAAACATGCACATTGGTGACAAGAGGTGAGGTCTACAATAACGTCTGCTGCATACAGGTTTTTATACAACTGAAATCTGGACACATCCACACACTTACCATGTAAAAGCATATTGACCAAAAGCAAGAAGAAAACTAAGACATATATCTGCCCATTACAAGTTATAAGAGTTACCAAACTACTTTCTTCTATTATATCATGGGAGGAAGAGTGTTCACTCCACAGCACAGACAGAGAAGAATTTCCACCCTGTATCATATCAGTGACTCATAACCCTGGCAGCCTGATTTTGTAACTAGCCTCATTCCTTTTTAATTACTTTTTAAAAAGCTCTACTAATTCCCTAATCACAGAAATCATTTGTCCCAAACCACTTCTCATTAACCTGAGCCTTCTATCAGTCCTGGATTTGTTCCCTCTATATATGTATATTTTGGTGCTGACATGAAGCAGATAGAACAGGTGCCAAATGTTTCTGGCTTTTTTTTCCCATTAGCCCAAATTACTTCAATGCTTTGAGGTGTTTTAAAGAAAAAAGACTTGGAAGCTATATTCACATATCTCAAGATACCTTTTGCCTGTAGGGCTTTCCAATGCTGGAGCTCTACAAGTGCAGCAGGTGCTGTCTACAGCCAGAACTGCATGTGGGTCTCTGAGCACGAGCCACACACTCAGCACTCGAGGTCAAAACAGGCAAAGAGAAGCTGCACTCAAAGCTGCCAGTGACAAGCTCCTATCCATGTGATTGTTACTTGCTGGAAAAATATTTTTCCCTTATTATTTCCTCTATTCCTTAGAGTGACTTCTCAAAATAAACTAAAAAATATAGATAGATAGATAATGCTACTGAAAGATGAATGTCTGAATCAAGGTATCAAGATACAACCATGTCTACCAAACTCAGCAATACAGTCTGAGGAGAAGCTAATGCAGCTACACTGTCAGCGTGTTAAAATAAATGAGCAATTAAATTGTCACATGAAAACTCCATATGGCATAGATAGGACAACTGAGCCATCCTTTGGCTGACACAACGTGCAGTTGTGGAGGCCCTTCTGTGTAGGCAGGGTATCAGTGGCTTTTACTGCAGCCAAATGACCTGCCTCAGGGTTAACACATGGCACCAAGGTCAGGTGCCCGAACAGAGATGTCTGACACTGGTTAGACACCCCAGTGACACTGCCTCCAGCTGAATGCCACTCCTGAATGGCACTGGGGGCTCTGCCCATGACTGTCAGGCCTGAGTGCATGTTTCTGGTGCCACCAAGCACCTACAACATCCACAGCTGGTGGGATGGCTGGCCATGGAAGCTGGAAGAAAACTGTAAAATACCTGTCTTAAAAGTGGGAATGAATGTAACTAAAAACCAACTCCCCAAATCAGTATCTTCCTCTTCCCAAACAAAAATTAGTACACTATCTCATGCTGTGTTTTCTGCTGTGCAATGACAATCAAGGACCACTTAAATACACAGGCCAAGATTTTTCCAGAAAGGGAAGCTGAAATGCATCACCTCCATGGCCTGGGAATCCCAAGGGTAAAGTTTTCAGAGGAATCTAATTGCCCAAAACAAGACCAATTGATTTCAATCTGCAAATCAAAACAACATGATCAAAATACTTTGATTCCTTTGCATAAACTTCTGAAAGTTGTTGTCCAAACCTAATAATAAAGCAAGTAAAGTAATCAAATGATTTTATATCAGTGTTATCTTCATGTTGCACTCTCTGTAGGCAAAGCAGACTTCTTTTCTGCCAATAAGTTTTCAGCATAAAGTTTTATATATATTTGAAACATTCTTTTCTCAGTCAGCAAAGAGAGTCTGAAGGCGCCCAGGATACCCAGGGAAAACCATCAAGGTCCACAATAGCTCTAGAGGATTATCTAATTTGCTGTTCAGCTCTGATTTTAAGTTTATACTCACAAAAAAAAATCAGTCTCATCTATAAGAGCATTCTAACCAAAAAATTCGATGTTTAAGGCTTAAACTGTGAGTATCTTTCCTCTTCTGAAAAAGGATTAAGTCAACACCAAGAAAGTTAGAATAACAAAACAAGACCAAATTTGAAGCATCCTATAGAAGCTATATAGCAATCCTTCAAGTCATAGGTTGCAAAAGCCTCCTTTCTGCTATGCAGTTGAAAGAGAGTGTTTTCTTTGTTTTTAAAACTTCAGCCAATTCATATTATTTAGACCATATTGATGCTTTAAACTTGATATACACAAGATGCATTTGATGACTCATTTACAGTTTAAGGCACAAATGACAAGCAATATCAAATGAGAGTTTAAGGAAAGCTTTCCAAATGTTACCAAAAGGCAGAAAAAATGACTGTTGGGTTTTTCTGAATCTACAGTTTGCTAAAGCAGCTTGTCTGTAACAGGAGTAGTCACCAGACTAGACTGCCACACATGCAGGCTCCGGCTTGCCAGAGTAAGTTGTTCTGACCCAAGCCTTTTTCTGTGCTGCTCTAAAGGAATTCATGAATCCATCATTAGATACAACCAGTTACACAAATATGAACATCCAGTCACATAACCAGACATATCCTTCCTCCTTTGTGTTGGAACGAGTTGTTCTCCCAATGGCAAAAACATCAGGTTATGTTTACATGTCTAATGGAAAAATAATCATTTCTGATTCCCTCTGCTCTCTGACTTAGAAAGGGGAATCCACTCATTTTGCAGCCACTCAGTCACTAGATGAGATGCAGAAAGGAAAGCATCCCTGGCAGTGGGATAGAGGCAAGCTTATAAGTAAATCACTCTATGCTACTCACTGGATGTTTTGTGAAACTACATCCTTAATCAGTCATGGAATGGAGACACAGGGTAGCACAGCGCTTGATCCTTCCAGAAGAGGACAGATGTCTCATCCTACTTGAATTATTGGACATCAGTCAGCTCAACCTTCTCCATAAAACTTTCCCTCCCCATCAAATACATCCTTTAAATGAAAATCAGTAGCTCTTATCTAGAATAGTTCTAATAGTAAATGGCATCATCAAGTATGTGCATTACAACAACATGGGAGTAAGAGTACAGATCACAGTTTAACCATTCCTGTGATAATGTGTGAGAAAGCTTCCAAGAACACCTCTCAAAAGACTATCTACAGTCTTGCTTAGGGCACAGGCTCATTTCCCTTCAGCAATTCCAGAGTGAACTCATTGGCCACAGCTTGGAGGAGCAGAGAGGAAAGACAAAACTGTGACAAATTATAGCTACCCATAACAGGACCCTGGACATTTACATACAGAAATCTGAAGAAGACTGAACTGCAAGTGAACTCCTGTCTCTCTTGCATGTAAAAGCTGGAATCTTTCCAGTATTTGAAGTGCTTAGTTACTAGTACCTATTTTCTTGAAAGGGAAAGGACAGATCCTGTGGGCAAACAACTGCTTGCACAACTGGTGTCAACTGGTCACAACTGAGACTCATCTTTTAAAGAAGTGGGACTGGTTTTTCTAATCAAGGATTGATTTCTAGAAAAAGGTGGGGTGCACTGGACCAACCAGCAAAGATGCTTTTGTTCTGACCAACACAGCAAGGCCTCAGCAATCCAGGAAATTTCTGGAGTGCTTTTTCACTTCTTAACATGGGTGACTGAGTACCTTACAAGTGCTCCAGCTGGGCCTCATACTTAGAAACAAGGCAGAAGGAGACTGAGATGGGAAGGTCAGCAGCAGCCTTTGCTGCAGTGACCGTGAGAGGCAGATCCGGTGAAGAAAGAACAAGGCAAAAAGCAGGATTACGAGATCAGAATTCAGGACAGCAGATTTTGGCCTACTAAGGAGAATCTCATGCAGAGAAGAGTGCACAGGAGAGATGGATTTTTCAAGGATCACCGATGCCAAGGTCAAGACTGGCCCACAGCAGTGTGCAGGAAGTTGGACAAAGGTAATAGGAGAAGACTTTCCCTCAGCTGACTTTTGGGAACACTGAAATGGGATATTGCAGGCTGCTGGGCCCTGATGGGTGTTAAGGGAGCTGGCTAATGACATTGTAAGGCTTCTCTTGGCAATTTTTGAAAGGTTGTGGTGATTGGGGATGTTCCTAATGTCTACAGAAGGGCAAATATCCCTTCCATTTTAAAGAGGGGAAAGAATAATAATTCAGGGACCTACAAAGCTGGTCAGCCTCACCCTAACCCCTGCAAAGGTGATGGAGCAAATTGTCCTGCAAACCCTTTTTGTATGTAGATTGGATGAAGGTGACTGGGAACAGTCAGCACAGATTTATGAAGAAGAAATATGCTTGAGCAGCCTCACAGCCTTTTACGGTGAGATGACTTGTTCAGTGGATGAGGAGAGCAGTGGACACACTGTTTACTGTGGCTTTAACAAAGCTTCTGACAGCTTCATTCTTGTAACAGCCTTGTCTTATCACAGCCTCCCTGACAAAGTAGGGAAGTAGGGGCAAGGTTAGAGGGCAGAGATGGACTGAAATCTGACTGAAGTGCTGCACTCAAAGGTGATTAGTGGCTTAAAGTCCAGTTGAAGGTCAATCAGTATCTGTGTACTCCAGGGACTGACACGGGGGAATGCATTGCTTAACATCTTCCTAATAACCTAGATAATAGAACAGAGTCCATCCTCAGCAAGTTTGCAGAGGATGCTCAGCTGGGAGGAGAACACCAGATGGGTGTACTCTCATTCAGAGGGACCCTGGTCAGGGTAGAGCAACAGGCCAACAGGTACCTCAGTAAATTCAACAGAGGGAAATGCCAGTCCTCCAGCTGCAGAGGTCTAACACTAATCATCAGTACAGGCTGGGGGCTGATCACCTGGAAAGCAACTCTGAAGTGAAGGACATTGGGGTTCTGGTGAACACCAAGCTGACTGTGAGGCATCAATGTGCATTTGTAGCACAGAAGGCCAACAGCCTCCTGGGCTGCAGTAGGAAAAGCGCTGCCAGCAGGTCGAGGGAGAAAATCCTTCTCTACTCACGCATATGGAATGCTGGGCTCAGTTCTGGGCTCCCCCATATAAGACAGACACGGACAATACTGGAGAAAGGCCAGTGAAACACAAGGAAATTAATCAGGGGACTGGAGCACCTTTCATACAAGGAAGAGAGGCTGAGAGATCTGGGACTGTGTAGCCTGGAGAGAAGGCTGGGGAAGATCTTATCCATGTGTCTAAACACCCAATGGGAAAGAATAAAGGGAACAGAAACAGATTTCTCACTGGTGTCCAGTGACAGAACAAGAGCAATGGGAACAAAATAGAATACAAGAAATGTTGTTTAAACATAAAATAAGGAAACTTTCTTACAATAAGGGCATACGAGAGAATACCAGAAAATATGTTGAGTTAGAGACATTTAAAACTCAACTGGACATGGCCTTGAAATGACACAGCTCTATGTAGGGACCTCCAAAGGCCCCTTCCAAATTGAATGAATCTGTGATTACATCTGGTAGAAAACAAGTAAAGACCTGTTAATTTGATTCTTGGATACAGAACAACCATTCTATTAATAGATTTAATCTATTTATTAAGGTCCTGCAGCATGCATCATACATTTATAGATGGTTCATTTGATGCAGGTGGTCAAGAAAGTAAATTGAACATATGAAGGCAGATCCTAAATATTTATGCTAATAGCTGAATAAACATTAAGGAAAAAAATACAGATTTGGAGCTAATTCTGGAATGTGTTCAGTACAGTTTGTAGGAGAAGTTGAACCTAAGTCCACCCACCAAGTCTGAGCCATGCTAACTAGCTAACACACAACCATTTTGGATTTATGCAAAGTACAATAAAGACCCATTTTAGAAGTCTCTGGATAACTTCTTGGTTGAGTGCCACAATTGTGTTTGTTCAACGTGCCTCCTCTACAGCTGAAGTTCAACCAAGAGATAAGGAATGACACATCCAGCAGAAAGAACTCACAGGAATATACCATATTAAAAAAGTAATATCCTTGCCTTATGTGCTAACTCCTCTACTTAAAAAAAATATTGGCATAAATAAGTGGCATATTTAAGTTTAATTTTAAAAAGCTTCATTTAAAGGGAATTGACTTGATTAGAAGCTAAAAAAAAGTCCCATGGAAATGCCAGGGGTTTTTTTTTTTTAGCCCAGGAAAAGTCCTAAGTTATTGAAGCTTTATTCCTAAGCTAATGAAAACCACATCAAGTTGTTAGAAAACTAAAATTGACCTCCTAAACCTTGCTGTTAGTAATCAGATAATCCTTATGCCTTCCTGAAACAATTACCAATCAATTTATCATTTAATCATTTATACTGCCATAAAAACCTAATCTCTCAGCATGTCCCTCTGCCATTTCCTTCTTTCTTTAACAACCGATGAAGCATGAACCTCTCACCTTCACAGGCAAGTTTCTTGTTATGCACTCAGATGACTGGGTCAGGATCAGTGAGTGCTGCAGGTAAATGTGTTCTCTGTGGGCATGTAAGTGAAAGTCGTCTTTCACATACTAATCTCAACAATTAATGGCAATAAAACCTAACTCCAAAACTGATAACCAAAACCAACGTTACGAGCAGATCAGTTCTCACAGATTAGCCGACTAAGAAATATCCCTTAAACTGCCTAATTCTACATCAGTATTTTATAATCTTAAGGAATCTTATATTTGCTGTAACTTTCTGTATGTAACTCCACCCAGCAATTGCTTGTAGCAATGGTGACTATAAAAAATTAAGGACTAGAGCAGTAGTGAGAAGGAGAGATTTGCTATCTGCCTACAAAGGCACGATGGCATTAACCTCTGGTTGTTCTAACAGTGAGCAGTATACCACTGAAGTCCTACAGACCTGTAGCCTGATTACAGTATCAGCACACTGTGTGGTTGACAAAGACACTTACAAGAGACCCTGCATACAGTCACACCAAACATCAGTGCTTGAACTGATGGGCAAGAACCTTCTGTTTCCGTTTAAATAGAAATGCAAAACCTTCACGGTCACATACCTCATTGCAACATTGCTGCCATCAATAACTATTGGCCTCAGGTTGTCTCCATCCTCTGTCACATCCTCCTGCAGTGGAGACTCTGACCTCTGAGACTCTATGGAAGACGCTTCACGCATTACACTAGTGTTAGCATTAGTTACAGTCTGATCAGTCTCAGTTTTATTCCCAAGTTTGACAAGTTCTCCCAAAATATCATTTATTAAAGCATCAGTACCAAGTTTATTTAGTACAAGTTGAACCTGCTCTTCAGAGTAACCCAACTTAAGTGCAAACTCCAGTTTGGTTTGATATTCTTTCACCACATCAGGAGGCTTTTTGACTTCCTTAGGGACTATCTGAGCCTCTTCTATCCTAAAGTCTTGCAAGATTTCATTTCTTTTTAGTATATGAGGCTCTAAGCAAGGAGATCGGCACAGCTGTCGGTGAGTCTTAGGCAATAAATGTGACTCCGATGCAGAATTATTCAGTCTCTCTGAATCATTATCAGAATTTGTGCTTTCTTCAGAGTCACAGCTGGAAGTTCCAGAAGTCTCTTCAGATGCCTCCTTTTCTCTGTCTTCTTTCCTAGAATTAACCTTATCCATCGTTGGCTTCTCCGCCATTGACCAAGGTACAATTGCATTTATTTGTGTGCCAGTGCTCCCCACATAAAGGTGGCCTAAGTCATGCCCCAGATGATCCTTCAAGCCCATGAAGCTGCTGCATGTACTTGACTCCACTTTGCTGTTTTTCTTGTATTCCTGAATATAAAGTGTTCCGTATTCCTAAAGAGAAAACAAAAATGTTGCAACTGGTTACACGCATTACTTGTTTTCTATTTTCTTGCTGCTTCCTCAGAACTGCATTTATTCTCTTGCAGCAGAGAAACAGAACTTTTTTCTTTTTTTAAACATGGAAGATTTTTTGTGGGAAAAACTCTTCTGATGGAATATCTATAGCTAAGCAGATAAATAACTAACCACCTGTCTTCTGAATGTATCAAATGTTTTTACTTATCCACTTCTAGAAATGGATTTATGAAAGAATACGAAACCAAAGACTCCAAGTTTACCTGCTGTAATGCAGAGACAGGAGTACAGTCATTATTTAAAAATGAGATATTTCTTCTAGGATAAGACTATGTTGTAACAATGAAAAAAAAATTGACTATAAAATACACTAGAAAATGTTTTCAAAACTAAATACCTTACAGTACGTTGAACAGAAAGAAATTAGCATAGTGCTAATTTCTGGCTTACAAGTAACAGAAAACACGACTAAGTAAAAACTTATTGGCCCTGAAAGACACTATCAGTTCAACTGAATACACTCAAACTAATTCTGAATTCCCTTATAAAGTAATAATTAAGTCAAGAAAGACTAATTGCTCTCAACAGAGTGTTGTATTACTAACACATACAGCATTTAGGGACATGGATTGATCTAATGGCCAATAAAGCCAGTGGAAGTCTTTGCACTAATTCCAATAGACCATTCATCAAGCCAACAAGGCAACAAAATTAAAAGCTGATTTCAGCTCCTGCACTAGATTTGTGCAAGCCTTTTGATAAATCAAAATGATACAGGTATCGATATGAACCACTTAGGAAGAATGGAAGGAAAAAAGTTGCAGTTTTCTGGACTTCATATACTAGCCATATTGGATTTTCTTGAGGAATTTTGCATAGCAGTAGTTATACAGAAGTCAGTTACCCGTTTCACCACAAACATTACTTCAACAACCTAAATTTAAAGGCAGATTGCTACCTCTTTCCCTTACTTTGTTCTTTGAAACAGGAATCTTTGCTAACTACTTTAATAAATAAAATACAGCATAAATTATTTCTCATAAATAAAAATGGACCATATGGACCAATTGTACTACAAGGTTACCATGAAAAAAAAGCATTTAAATTAAGGAAAGACTATGAAACAAAGAGTTCTTTCACACTTCCATCTTGTAAGGCAGAATATAAAGCAAGATAGAGAGACAAAGGACTTCACTTGAACTTAAAATTTCTGTCAGCAAATACATCAACTCTCCCGTTCCCTTACAGGTGAGCATTTAATATTGACGCAGTATTTTTAAAAGACAGTGTACTTTCCTCTTGTGATAAACATTTGAGAGTATGCACCAGAGAAATTAATCCAGGCTTAAGACTAGACAGAATCAAACAAACAATCCAATCCTTGGTTCAGTAAAAGTAGATTGTATAGGCAGGGAATGCCAAGACATCACCATTGTGGTAGAGCATTCTGGTTATGGGGCACAAAATCTTACTTTACCTAAACATTTCTAGTTAACATAAATAAATCATATCTATTATCAGTGCTTTCATCTCCAACAGCTTAATCCCAGCAAGACTGATAGGGAAGGAAACAAAGTTTTATTGAGATCTTATCTCATTAGAAGGCAGCAGGGCTGTATTTCTTAGGCAGTATATTAATGAATATTGCCTTCTCTTAACTTGCAAAGCATTAGGATTTCAAGCAACCCAGGCATTAAACACAACAAGAATTTAGGAAATGGACCTTTTCACATGGTGATTTATTGACTAAGATAATACACTTGATAGCACAGAGGTAGTAACAAATCACAATATTGCAATAAAAAGATACAGTTAAAAAACCAACACTGGCCTTCACAGAACTGACACACACACACAGAGAAAAATTAAAACAAATCGCAAACAAGCAGCCCCTATTGGAAGCCAGGCTGCTTAGCAACCAGCCTCCAGTTGCTAGGATGCACTCCTTTAACATACCATCATGAATACTAGCACAGCCAAAGAATAATTTGGTATGAACAAAAGCCCATGAAAGAGAGCGGGACTTAAGTGCGTCTGGTTTCCCCTCGGAGAACAATGCAGCTGCCAAACCAATCTGGAAGCCCCGACATCATTGTTCCACCAACCCCACAATCTGCTCTGACTCGAGGAAGTCTAGTTAATGGGCAATACTTTTAAGCTGGACTGAAAAGTTGAGCTGGCTCATGTACTGCTGCTGCAGAATACAGGGAGATAATGGGTCACTGCCTAAATCCGTGTACTGTGAAATGTCATTTTAGTATTGAACTAAAAGTGAAGGGAGGGTTTTTTTGGAAGGGGGGGAAGAAGAGTTTGCATATTAACAGCATCAAATACCAAAAGCCTGAAGTGCATAGATTAGAAAGAGGATTTTTTTTTTTTTAGTGTTAGTTAAAATAATACTTAAGTCATTCTCCAATCACTTCTTTCTTGAAGTTTAAGTGCTTTACAGCATCTACAATCATAACACCCTCCAGTGGGATTCAAAGAAGCCACTAGCATATGAATGTGTGTGAAGATCAGCCATTATATGAAACGTACTTTAGATGATTTGCACATCAACTGCATATGAAAAATGACCATAGCCTGAGCTTAGTCCATTGTTAGAAATATATACATAATCAGCCTCACATCTATCTGCTTTAATTTTCCTGTCAATCTCCATCATGCTCCAATATATAATTCCTTGTTTTGCAAAGAACTCTGCTGTTTTTCAGAAGCTATTTAAAGAACAGAATAATAAAAGCAGCAGCTTTAACATCTCCCACAGATAATATATAGTCATTATACTATGCTTTAAAGGGGTGGTTAAAATTGTATTTGTACGGTAAATCCAAAGCTAAATATTTCTAAAATAGTTTTGCATAAGCAGTACACTATTCCTGGCATTTGGCCTAAACCCGGCATGCAAATTGCATTTATTTTCAGACAAATTTTTAGAATCCTGGGAACTTTGTATATCGTATTTGTGGTCAGTAGCATGTCTTAGAAACATTGCAATTCAGAACTCCTATCATGATGTCCTTTATGAGATTCATTGACTAGAACCATGAAAATCAGATGTCACTGTTGAATGCTGCTGATTATTTTGTCTTGGTTTGGTTAGTGAAGAGCAACATGCCAGGCAGTCAATTAGAATGAATTTGTATTCCAAATAAACACTAGTATACCAATATACAGGACAATGAAGCTCATGAAAACCAGAAAAGGTGACTTTTATCTTAGGAAAAACAGCAGCTAAGAACTCCTTTATTTACAAGGAGCTTTTATTACACACATATGGTTTTAAAGTATGCTGACTGATACAATGCAATATAGCTAAGAAAAGCATCTACTATGAATTCTGACTCAAATTAGAGATAAACAAACAAAAATCATCCAAAACATTCCAATCATGAAACCCTTCACTCTTTGGCTGTGCTCACCACAGCTCAGTAAAAGAATCTGTATTTATGAAAAAGTTAATAAAATGGGTAACTCCCAATTTAGGCATATCTTCAATAACAAGTTCTGTAGCCTGTTTGAAACTACAGTATCTCACACTGTGTTAATTTTTAAAGGCTAAAGTACTGTACATACATTTATCAGGTATAAATATAATAATCCAGATGAGCACTTCATTGCAGAAGTATAATCTTTTACCACTTCTTAGAAGTTGCCACTATTTTCCACTAACCATTAACAACAATTGGCCCATTGGTTCACCTCCACACAAAACAGAAATATTTCTCAAAGGGATGTGAGTAAGTAGATCACTTAATCTTTTACTGTGTATTCAGAATATTTTCTACTTAAGAGTTGAGCGTGAAAGAAGTCATTTAATGCAAATTTAGTTCACAGAGGAAAATAACAGAGTAAAGTAGTGTCATGTGGCACAGTATAACAGAAAACGTGTATTCTCAGAAGACCATCAAAAAGTTTCTGAAGATATACTCTACAAGGAAATAGTTCAACGTGTTTTCACACAGGTAGACTTTTTCTAAGTCTTCTAAACACAAAATGGAAAATATTGAAATAATTTTGTTGAAACACTCACTACTTGTCACAAACAGAAGTGCAGAGTTGATCAGAAAAGGAAGAAAAAAGAACGTATCTCTTATCCAAATGATAAAGATACTGCGACAATGCAAATAAAATAATGAATATGTAATAAATACCTACTGCTGTAGTTTCTATGTATTTAATTACCATTGTATTTGAGCGAGTGCTGTTGTCTGCATCATTCTGTCCAACAAAGGAGGGATGTCCCATTGAACAGATTGGTTAATGCTCTGGGGCAACAGATGTCTACTGGAACTGCAGGAGACCAGCAACTGGTGGCCTGCCCATCTTCTGAAAACTTTCAATAGACTCATGCATATGTTCACACAATAGGGCATGTGGTAGAAATGCAAACCTCTTTTTAACCCTTTTATATGCTCTCTTTCCCTCTCAACTGATATATGAAGGTCTTTGTTTTGGACTTTTTTTTTTTTTACAGGATCCTTGGAACACAGGCTCATGAAGTACAGAGTGTTTGCTCTTCAGCCTAACATCTGAACTCAAAACATACAACAAAACAGATTAGAAACTTTATAAAAGCAGCTGGGCTAGATCTGACACACTGATAACTGGTTTTAAAAACTCAAAACCTTTGACTGTAACACATTCCTATCTGAAAGGACCCTAATGCTCAATCTTACACTCCAGTATCTTCAGATAGCCCATAATGGAACTCTTCCTATTTCCACAAACATGGTAAATTTCACCCAAGGTGCGGTATAATGGAAAAGGTCTCTAATTTTGTTTTTCTTTAAGAGCTTTTTCTACTAGTCACAATTTAAGTAACAGCTTATTTGCAAAAAAAGGATAAATACGTGTAACTTAAAAGTTGAAACTTCTCCTTCTCCCCAGCAGGCTACAGAATTCTTTCTGTTGGTGGCTACTGCCTACCATTTTCAAATCCTGGGAAATGCACCCTTACTGATGCTTTCAAAAGTTCCTTACTAGAAGGCAGTGTGAGATCAATGCTCTTTAATATACTTAATCTTAGCATGTAACTGTTTTTCCTTCCCTCTTTTTCCAAGAGACACCCCAAGTGTGCAAATCTCACTGACACACATGCTAGCTCGCTGTGCAAATGCAAACTGGTAACGCTGCAACACCAGAGAGGTGAACCATCCCGTTAGTGCAGAGAGAAGCCCCCATACTTACGTTGGCTGGAAAACACACAGACATTGGTTTCTCGTAGCTGTTCCAGAAGCAACTCCTTAACACGATTTCAGCTGCAGACTTCAGGCAAGCAAGCAGAACAATGAATGGACGAACAGATGGACCCGCGATGTCTTTGCTTAACCTACTACTGAGCGGCCGCGGAGCCAATCACGGCCTGCAGAGCTCACAATTAGTTGGCTGGGCAGATGCAAGGCAACCTCCCCATCCTGCATCAGGTTCGGAGGTTTCTAAGATAAGCAAGTTGATGTCATTCTCAGGGTCTGCCCCGGGCAGCATGTGTATTAACGAGGGGTGTGCAGCAACAATAGGCCATACAAAAGAGACTAGCAGGCAGCTGCTGTATGAGAGCCAGAGTCATTAGGGAGCAGGCTGCCAACAAGAAACACCTGGCTTGGGCAGACTTCAGCTTCTCCTCATTGTTTCTAATTCATGAAACAAAGAAAAGAATTATTTTTTAAGTAGTAAAAATGGTGAGTTTCTATTAAAATATATCAGTCTGAAGGAATATAACCCCTTCTATTATGGAAACAAAAAATTCTTTGTCAGGAAAAATATTAAAGAAAAATAAATCTATCAGGAGCTATTGTAGTCCCCTTTTCTTGTTAGCAAAATTAACCATAGTGGTTTAAAGCACAAGGAGGTATGAAAGGAGCCCACATTAAACACTGAAACGCATTCAGAAACCACTTTCTGAATTTTCTGACACTTTTCTACATTACTCAATAATTGCATTTACACACGGTACTCTAAGAGTACTTGTGGGTAATTTCAATGGAGGGGGTGAAAGTGTTTAAACTAAAACCACATAATATTAATATATGGAATAATGGATATTTTTAAGCAGTTGAAACATTAGAGCACTTGACAGAAAGGAACTACAAACCACTCTTTTGTTCTGGATTCCCATATTTGTTTGCAATACAACTGCCTTCCTCTTTTATTTTTTCACAGATGTGTTCTAGATGCCAAGATCTTTCCATCTCTTCTCCATGACAGAATATTTGAACAGAAGTCTGGAGCTAGGCTATAGCCAACTCTTTATTGTTTTTATTTTCAATTGAAGTAATCCACATAGAAACACAAACTCCAGTCCACGTCTCCCCTCACTGCCCAACATTTCCATTGCTCAACACAGACATTTAGCAACATAATTGTAGCAAGGTTTGATGCTCGATAAAAAAGGTGGCACACTGTGGACTTTCAAATAAGAATTTGCCACTGCTGATAACGTCAGCTAGAGACAGGTCAACACACAGAAGGGATTCTGCATTTGTAAATGTTCATCTGAATGACTACTAGAAAAGCGTATTTACTGAACTTCAGCATCATTAGATGACTAAAACAATAATGAGAATCACAGAGGCAGCTGTCCTCCTCTTGCGAACAGGCAAACTGCTGGGAAATATCTACTGTGATTTAACAGAAGAAAAGAGTGAGAATAGGTTTGTTAGAACTGTGTTGAGTAACTTTCCAAGCTTTATGTGGATATTAAAGCACTTCAACACAGTAAATGAAATTACATACTGTCATGCTATTACACTGATGCACTTATCAGGTGCCCAGATATTAAACTTCAAAGAAGAAACCCCAACTATAGTTTCTCTGCACTGTCCATTAAACACTTCTAAAAACAACTACTAACACCACAATTTTGGAGCTTTTAAGTCGGAGGCAGGAGGAGACTTCACACTAATTTCTGCCACTGCGAACACAAAGACTGAGAGAAAGCTACCCACGAGCACAGTGGGATGCCTGATCCCCAGCACTGGATTAAGCCTCTTTGCAAACAGCGAATAAAAGCAGTGATCTGAAAAAGCTAATCAGTCCCTGCTGTGGTATTTAGACTACCTCAGTCGCCGGTATTGGATAACGTTAAGCATATTAAAACTTCTGTAGGCAAAATTGGAAGCCAGTCCAGTTCACCTATGTCCAAGAACTGCACTTAAATGCAAACAGGATGACTTGGCTAGTCATTTGTTATCTCCCTGATCAGAGCCAGGCATTTCTTTTGCAATACAGAGATGCTTGCTTTGCAGAGACACATATGATACCCTTTAAATAAATCTATAACAGAGAACTCTGTGGCAGAGAAGTGCTGTACTTATGGCTCTACAAGCACAATTAGTGCAAGTGTATTACCCAGCTTATAAAACTGCCTTAAAAATAATGCTGTAAGAAATCCACTTGCAAAGACCTGCCCCCTTTACGTCTTCTACAGTAACAATAAGAATACCACCCTGTTTCATGTACCCCCAAAATCTCCACATACCAAGTGTATGTCTTCAGGGAGCCAGGGATAAACTTTAGTTACAGAGTAAAGTTCATGCAAATACCATGCTGCAGTGCTATGACCAAAATGAGAATGGATGCAATCTGCAGACTTATATTATATAGTTAAATTTACAAAAAATATTCTAGCAGCCTATAGTTGGGTGAATTAAGAAGACATTTTTTAATTCTATCTTGTGCACAACATCAGTTACTTAAACCAGCTGCCTCTTCTGGAAACATTTTATCAGCTCTTCCCTAAAAGAAGTTGGGTTGTTGAAGGTTTACAAGGTGTTAGATCATCCTATTAAATCATGCTTGTGATGACAGAAAAGCATTCATATTAAGATTTATCAAGTACATGAGGCTTCCTTGTGGGAATGATGAGCTCAACAAAAACACCTTAGAAACAGTGGGGTTCTGACGTCACATCTGTGAAGGGCTGTAAGAGTATCACCAGAAGGTACAAAGCAAGCACAAGGTGCACAGCACAAAAGGACAAAGCAAGTTCTACTTCTTGTGCTAAAACCTCCAAATCAAATAACAAGTTCAACAGCTTCCTACTGCAATACACAAAATACAAAGAGGTAGTAAATGAAATCCAGACACAGGAAATGTAACAGCTCCTTCAAATTTCTGGTCTTGCAAGATAAGTAAGCCATAAAAATCTGAATTTGTGGCTGCTAGGTATGGGACATTTTGTACAGTGCTTGTCAGATCCTTAGTGCCGCTTGATTAAACAGCAGGCCAGCACAAAATCCTGAATTGCCTGGACGTGATGGGCTTGGAGACTCCATGGTAGAAGGAGATTTCAGGTAATGGCACACTGGAACAGGATGGGATGCTGCAGAGAGACACAGAGCAGGGTATCTCTTGGTCTGGGTGAGGGGTGGGAAGGAGAGAATCCCCTTTATGGCCCGCCCCCACTGCCCAGTGTGGTGTGAAAAGCACACATGGAAGGACCAGAGAGACCAAAGGGGGGAGAGCTGGAGCAGCTGGGAAATTCAGACAGCAGAGGCTGAAGATATTAGGGAAGCACTAAGACAGAAAAAAAACTCCTAAAAAAGACCCCAAAAAAGCTACTAGTTCCAGCCAAATCTTGTTGTTTCAAACACATTGAAAACAAAACCTTATTTAAAAAGGAATTATTTTATGCAAGCTTACAAAATGGTCATTCTGTCACTCTGTAACTCCAGTGGTATTGTTGCAGCAGTTAGAAAGACAATTTGTCCCATTAATGTGTTTAATTATCTTTTATTTGACAACTTTGTGCTAAGGCTCCTGTAATAAATGATGCCTTTGCAAGAACACACTGCACAAGTTAAATCAATCATGTACCACTGCATTTATGAAACAGAAAATAAGGTTTAGTCTACAGACAAAACTCAGCCCCCAAAAAAGTAAAAAACTTACATTTACTGTAGGACTTGGGAGCAGCAAGGGAAATACTTACCTTTAAAATTACAAGGTGGCAATACAAAAAAAAAATTCTTCTAAAGTTATCCAAAGAGATAGACTATCTTAAGTTTAACACTTGAAAGAAGTTCACCCAGTTTTGAGGAATGGTAAGTGGTGCCCTAGACTGGATCTACTCACAGTCAAAACCAGACAAAAAACCACCACTCTACAGCCATACAAAGGAATTAATTAAATGACCCATACAGAGTGCCTAGAATTCAGAAAAAGATTTGATATTATGATACAGATGAGTAATGTTTTGCCTAGAGAATAACTAACCTTTCAAAACCACCATATTTTAAAATAAGATTCAACTGTAATTTCAAATGCAGTGTAATTGCTCTGTAGAAAAAAAAATGCACTTTCGAATGCATTAAAACAAAGCGGCGAAGAGTTCTTTTACTCTTTGAAAAAGGACTCATCTCTCTCTAGTTATCCTTAAAATGAAAAAAGTAGAGATGCATTTTCCAGCAGGGCATCATCTTAAAAGAAGGTCAGAATGTCTAAAGTTTCTGGTACAATCCCATTAGATCATCAGTACATTGCCTGCATGCAAGACTTGAGCAAACCACTGCAACATTTATCAGGATGTCCTCTGAGGTTTTGAAGAGAAGCGGAAAACCCCAAGTTTTATCATAAGCAGTGATAACTTTTTTGCTAACCACAGGTAAAACAGATCCAGTTTTTGCTTTTCTGTTGGTAGACAAAGGCAATGACCATGAGCTGTTCATCACAACATGACAAGGCACCCGCCTGCAGCTGCACAGTCTGCCTACATTAGGAGCCCAACAGGCTTCAGCCACACCAGCCAACTACACAGAAAGCATAAAGCAGCATTCTGTGACACCAAAAAACACTGGCATCACCCCTCACTACCACACTGAGATGTAGAACCTGAAATATGTTTTCTGAAGCAGATTTTAATTTTACAAGGAAATAGTTTTGATCATGTAAAAAAAAAAACCCAAAACCCTCCACTATGTTTACCTAAGAGGATGATGAAAAAGTCATTGCTTCAGTACTGTAACTTACAGATATTCATTGTAGGCATGGATTCCTAAGCTGTGCTCCTTTCACAGTGTCACAGAATCACTGAAGTTGGAAGAGACCTCTGTAGGACATCAGGTCCAACTCCTCTGCTCCAGCAGGGTCACCAAAAGCCAGGTGCTGGACCCTGTCCAGACAGCATCTGAACACCTCCAAGAATGGCCTCTCCACAGCCTTCCTGGGCAGGTGCCAGTGCTTGCTCATCCTCACAGCAGAAGCGCATTTCCTAATGTTCAGAAGGAATAGTCTGTGCCCACTGCTTCTGGTCCTGTCCATGGGCACCACTGAACAAAGGCTGGCTCTGCCAGTTTTGCACACACCTTTAGGTATTTATTTATACGCATTGATAAGAAACCCACAAGCATTCTTTCCTCCAGGCAGAACAGTCCCAGCTCTCTCAGCCTTCCCTCCTAGAGGAGATGCTCCAGTCCCTTGATCATCTTTCTGTCCTTTGATTAGACTCACTCCAGTAACTCCATGTCTTTCTTCTACTGAAGGGCTCAGATTTACCTCACCAGGGCCAAGCAGAGGGGAAGGATCACGTCGCCTGCCCTGCTACACAACCAGGCCACTGCTGGCTGCCTCCAGCACAACCACATACAGCAGGCTCAGGGATTTCCCCATCTTTAACTGGATGCTCCAACTCAAACGAGGTTAAACCCCAGCACAAACACCCAAGCCACTGTAACCACACCTGCACAAGCACACCAGGGCATGCACACAGATGCACAATCACAGAAGTCTTGATTCCGAGGGCAGTAAGTCATATGGCCAGAAATCCTTGGGGGGTTTTCTGGGAATAGACACAAAGCTCTACTGGAAAGTATACAGGGGTTTGCAAGCCAGAAAGCACTGAAACTCCCTTCTATGCACTAAGGTGGCTGTTGAGCAAGTGCTCTCATCAACACCATCCCATAAACCTCTAGTGTGAAATGCACTGTCTATTTCTGCAACAAATGGGGGAACAGTGCTTACTTTAAGATTGTAACTGTTTATTTTTTAGTTTTATTATTTATGAATTGAAGCAGACACTGAAATAGAAAGCATTCAAGGGAAAAAAAGTTTCCACCAATACATACATGTAAGATTTGATTTCCTCCCACTTTCAGAAAGAGTCATGTTGTCTGGATGCTTTCTGAGCGTGAAAATTTGAACTGTCTAATTAACTTGCCCTGTGACAATACTGGGTGGCCAGACAATGCCTACAACTGCACAAAGTGTATACCATCATGCTTAGCAAAGTACTTTTATTCAAATTTGTTCTGTCAGAAGAAAATCCTCTAACAAAACTAACACGGTTATGTGAAAAAGAAGTATTCTCTTCATTTAAATACACTTAGCTAGTCAACTTAATATCTTTTATCTGCACCACAGACTATTGTTAAGAGTTTGAAAGGTTCATCAGAGGAAAATAGGCCTCTCAAACTGTCTAGAGACATGGCCAGGTTGTGTTTCAGGCCATGTTGCTGGCAATAGAGCCCCATAATCTCCAGGGTTCCTGGACACAGTTCAAGGTGTTGGTTGGACTCTGTGTCGCCCTAAATGGCTTCACAGTGTTATGCTTATTTGAGACACAATTCCTCTGCCTGTACCACACGGCCACAGTTGTCTTTTTGGCCTGGAGCCTTCTGCGAGAGAGCTGCCAGCAGCGGATTTTCTGCACGACTTTCAGCCTTGCCATTTACTCTCTACTGGGATGAAAGAGTCAGGGAACTTGTTAAGGTTCCACTTTTTACCCGCATTTAAGCTCAGAATCAGAGAAGACAGAGATGATCATGTGGCTTGTGCAGACACAGTACGTAACTGTTTCTTACTTTCTGAGGAAGCTTTTAATAGACCTGACAAGTGGCAACAATAGCCAGATCTTACACAAAGTGGGTTACTGTAGCTGCAAATCAAAGTTTCAAATGAGCTTGGATTCTTGGAATGAAAGAAAATAGCTGCACAGAAGTCTGTCTTATTACCTGTCATTTAAGTATAGCTTTTCTTCAGATTTACTGTATTCCTGAGCACGGGAAAGACCATCAGAAAGTCCCCACACTGAGCTACATAAAGGCTTTGAAATCCTAGTATTTTACACATTAATAAAACAGCTTGCTCATGTTTAATTACCTAATACATCAGAAAGAGACAAACCATGTTAGTGATTTCACATAATTTTTCCAGCTATCTGCAGTCTCAAGAGTCACTCTGAGCTCAGAAGTCCACATCTTTTAAAGTAATAATTAATATTGCTGACCAAATTTTCTTGTATTTAGTTGAAAATCCAGCTAGATTTTAGACCTGTGAATTCATGCAGAATTAAGCTAACATTTTAAACTCTTCTGCATCCCCAGTGCTCATACTTTGCTCTTCAGAGTCCTTGTCATGAAGTTAGATTTGATAAAGACATGCAAATGGGAATACTTTGTTCAGAACTGGTGATGCTATTAATATTTAGTATTAAATAATTTAGTTTGGAAGGAATGTCTGGAGGTCAACTAGTCCAACAAACCCTCACTTAATACAGGGTCAGCTACAGTAGGTTGCTCTGTGTCTTTTCCTTTTGAGCATTTCCAAGGCTGGAAAGTCCACAACTTCCCCAAACACCTGCCCCAGTGTGTAAGCATTCTCATGGTAACATTTTTCTTCATCTTTAGCCAGAATTTCTCACTATACCTTGCCAATTGCTGCCTCTTGTTCTTTTGCTACCTGCCTCCAAATAGAGTGCTTTGTCTTCTCCAAGCAAGTTACAGAGGTAAAGACAGCAATATGATCCCCCTTTGTCTTTTCTTAAATAAGGCTGAACAAACTCAGCTCTCCCAGTGTCTCCCCTTCTTACACAATGTACTCCAGCCCCCGATCAACCTGGTAGCCCTCCACTAGACTGGCCCCTGTAAGGCAGTGTATTCTCCTGTCCTTCAGAGACCAAAACTGGACTCAGTGCTTCAAATACAATCTCACCAGTGCCAAAAAGAGGTAAACGATCACTCCACTTGGCCCATTGGTGATCCTCTTGCTAATATGCCCTATTTAGCCTTATTTATATCTGCAACATCATCTTACACTTATCAAGGGATGAGGCTTTATGTTCCACAAAAGGATCCCATGTCAGCAGATGAACTAAACTCTATTTACAGTGCCTACTGGAGGCATCTGTTTTCAGTCTGCCCACTACAAACATTTTTTTGTCAGAGACCTTACAGGCACAATGATGAGTGCGCTTAAGCTGCAGATGAACAATTAAAACTGCACACAGAAGTAGCAACAAAGATTAACTTTAAGATGTTGATGCTTATTTCACACTAATGAGTTTGCTTGTCTGAGGTCTCTCTTGCAATATATGTATATATCAAAAGCAAACTGATTTGTAACATACTAATGTCCAAAATTCATCAGGGCGTTTTATGTGAATTATAGAGTCCTACCACAGCCTTATAAAACTTTGGAGCAGCCAGTTTTATGAACAAATTAGATGGCAGACTATCACCAAATACTGAACAAAACCTTAGAGAGAGACCATACACTCTACCAACACCATTAAAAATTACCAAAGAACAATTATTCTCACTTCTGAGAAAAATTGGATGCATAATTTCACAATGCAAACACACACAATCTCTGTGAGATCTGTAGTTTAGCTTCTCCTAAATTATCAGGCAAAGGTGGTTTACCAAGTTTCACTTATAAGCAATGCTCAGTTCAGAGATGACGACAAAGAGCTCGCACAAAAGTCGTGACTTTGAATGAGTCCTGGCAGTAAGGTCAAGCCCCAGGAAGTGAGCACATACCTAAACACATTTAGCCACACAGTCTTTTGCTGGAACCAGATGAAAGTCCCATCAATGTATGCATGATACCAGATGTTATTTTCTTCCACAGAACAGCTACAGTAAAAAGCTATGAAAAGACAAGTGAACAAGTGGCTAGGGAAACAGTAGGTGAAGCAGAAAACTCTGATTCTAATTTTTCACTAGAAAGCAGGGGCTGTAGTTCAATAACTTCAACAGTGTAATCCCAACAGTGACAGTTCCAGAAACTCTAATGAGTCCAACTCATGGCTCGGCAAGGATGGCAGAAGCCCAGTTGGCAGCCCAGCAAGAATGGCAGTACAAACCCCACAAGCAGCTGCCACAGAGACTTGTGAACCCAGATGCACAGCCCTGGGCACTTGTACATCACAGTCCTTCCCAGCCAGAACAAACCATTTCCAGAGGTGTATCCAGCATTACAAACAGCATGTATTGGAATTATTGCTGAAGGAAAAATCATCTGAGGTTTCCAAATTAGTTGAATGTTTTAAGGTGGAAAAGCCTTAGGGGATGTTGCTGCAAGCTATGAGGCTCTAAAGCTTTCCACTAAGAAAGTTGAGATCTCCATGTAAGTCTTTATGGCACTTCTTATAGGAGAACTGTCTCTCATCAATAATGAAGCCATGCATCGAATCTGGAAAGATCAGATAACTCAGCAATTCAAATATTAGCTTTACAGATGACAAAAGATTGAAGAGACCTGTTGAGAATCAAGGCACCAACTATAATGGTAATTGTGAGAGCAGAGAGATGAAGAATGAGATACCAGCTACCTACGTTAACAGTTTAAAGAACAAAAGTAAACGAGGAAAGTAGCTTCTGCTAAAGGAAATGCAATCTGTCCCTTTTCCAGACAACCTCTGCCAAACCACCAAATTTCATTAATCCTAAGATAAAAGGTCTAAGTCATAGCAACACTGAAATTTTCAGTTCATCAAAAACTTCAAAGCTTCATGGGACTGATTAATTGATTTCACAACTTAGCACATTACTTTTTACAGCTCATAGGGGAGCATGGCTCACACAAATGGTCATTTAGGAATTATCATGTGAGTTTCTGTCAAGCAGTAAAGGGCTCAAGGATTTTACTCCTAAGATGCTCTCCAGACTCTGAGCTTTACCTACTCACAGCAAGCAAAATGCTTTTCAGGTATTTGCAATAATCTGTGTCACATTTACTGAACACCTCCAGCTTCACTGATTCTCCAATCTCTGGCACTCCTCTGCAACTTTCAACCACCTCCCAAGACATTCCTTTCATACCAAAAGAAGCTACTCTATTTCTTCCATTGGGAGGATTAATAACATCCATTAAACTTTCCTGCACTCCCATCCACTGAATGTCTTGCCCCTCCCTCCTCCCTACCCACTCTTTTCTCAAAATACCAACTTCTGAATAAAGCTTTAGTTTCCTCATTATCCACCCTGAAGAAAACTGTAATTTTAAGAAATAATACATTTTAAATACTTTGTATAATACCGCAGAAATTTTATGCAAAGAACATCTTTATCCTGAAAGAATTTAGAACCAAATCACTTTGGTCTAAAACAGAGGTATGGGAGCTACATTTATGAGCACATAAAAGGCTTCTACATTTAAAGGACAGCAGAACCTGGGATGGTCTAGCATTTTATTCTGTATCCACCTACCCATACACACACACATGTACATATAAATATATAAACAGACACCCACCCTGCCAGGGAGGAGGATGACGTATGTCAAATTTTAAAGTGTTACACTGGTACCATAAATCAAGCAAATAGTACCTTAAAATGGTCAAGCCATCAGGAGAAGTAGTCTGGTGCTTGCTGTGACATAAGCCTGGAAGAATGATGAATCTCAGCTGCAGAGGGTGAGCTACGTTACTCCCCAGGGGAAACCTTGAAAACCTCTCTTCTGGACCTTCTGAGTCAGGAGAGCAGAGGTGTAAGTCTTAAACTGAGGTGTGCTTTCAAAGCATTCTCATTCTGCATCTATGACTCAAGAATGAATGGAGCTTGAGTTTACCAAAGCGCTAAAATAATCCTTTAATGGGCAGTATGACATCCTAGCAGAATGTGAAAGTCAGTGTCAAATGTCAAGCCCAGCACTTTGTGCTAAGCAAAAAGCAATTTGGATTTTTGGCAGTGCAAGCTAAGCTTTTTTACGTAAAACATGTGATCTAACCTGAAGTAATCAATCCTGATAGGTAAAAGAGAAATGCCTGGTTCATCTAAGCAGAAAGCCCCAAGGTTATGAAAACCTCTGTCCATTTCTACTCATCACTAAATAACTTGGTAAGGAACATGCTTTTTGACAGAGCCTCAAGCTGTTACACAAAAACATTTAAAGATGAAGAATGTTTCAATGAAAAATCTCCTCTAGCTCTGGAAATCTTCCTATTCCACAAGACATACAGAGGAAAAAATATAGACAGTGAGAAAAAAAAATGTAAAAAAAATACAGATGAAGCAAAAGGAGTGGGGAGAGGGGAAGGGAGTGAAATGCCTCATAACTCTACCAGGAAGGCAATTATGAGTAGATTACAATTGATTTTCTATCTATATTCTAACTGAAAATAATTACAGTTTGAGGCCAGGAAGTAAGAAAAATTACTCTGATTTTTATTACACCATCTCACCTCTGCTTTTTTTATAGTCTACTTTTAACATATAATTTAGCAATTAAAACAAAGTGTCAATTCTTTCAAGCATAAAAATATGGGCTTGTTCAATTAATGGGTTTCTTGATTCAAACATATGGTAGAAGTAGTACATTTATTGTAAATATTTAGCTAGCTTGGAGACATGAGGCATTTTACACACAACTATACATGATAAGAGATATAAAGCATCACTCTACAACTTCAGTCCGAGGACAGAAACGCTTCAGTCTCTTCATAGAAACAACTCACTGCAGTCTTTGTACAACATCTGTTTCTTACAGGCGCTCAGACACAGTTTTCAGTACCCCAAGTCAAAAAACGAAGTGTAATCACCTCGATTATTAATAAAGCCACTGGCTAGCTCCCATGGCAACAAACACTATGGAAATGACTGAATGATGAAATATCTCTTGAATAACTTAGAAAAACTCTTATCTATGACTACCTAGCTACATGTGGGACATTGCTTCAGAGAACAGCAAAAACAGCAGAATAATATTTACAGAAGAGGAAAAGCAGAAGTTTTACATCACACATTTTCTACCCTTCCTCCTAGTTACTATAAACCTCTCTCCCCCCTTTTTACTACTGTTACTCCCTCTGAAGCATTTCAGTTTTTAAGAATTATTTAAAATACAGATTATGAAGAGATTGACCATTGAAGGCTGAGGCTAGCAAAAGCCAGATTATGATCCGTTTTAATAAAAAAATAAACAACCATGGACAAAAAAAAAAAAAATATATAAAATTTTAAAAAAAAAAAAAAAAAAAAAAAAAAAAAAAAAAAAAAAAAAAAAAAAAAGAAACAGACTCTAGTTCTCAAGGGCAGAATTTTTTTAAGAACTTAAAGATACAAGTTAGGGAAGATGATGCAGAAAATATTAAACAAGATTTTATGACTCCTGTAATGAAGGAAGTCAAACTAAATAACACATCTCTTTTCTACCAAATGGAGTTGCTTAGCTGTAGCCATTTCTGAGTACAACAAAAACTGACCTGAGCCAAACAAGTTCCTCATTATACTTCACACTGACTTTGAGCTGCTTTTTCTCCAGCTTGCTTAAAAAGTACTTTAAACTTCACCTAGCATGTATACAACCTCACAAAATAAAATTCTGTAAGGTTTTTGACTTACCTATGTAAAACTGAACTGAGTAAATAAATAGGCAGTAGGTTTCATCAAATACCTAACTGCATCTCCAATCTTTTCAAGTCTCACCAACTGAAAGCCTAGTTTTCTTCAAAAACACCAACAGCTCTGGAACACCAACAATGTTTTAAAAGGCTGGTACAACCCAGAGAAGCAGGCAGTGAAATCACTGCAGCAGAGTGTTGTTCAGCACAGCAGTCAGCATGAAATGCATGATCTGCACACATGAGTCAAGTCTGGATAATCCCTTCATGCTCTGTCAGGTTGAGAGTATGGGGTTTGTTTTTAAATTGCATACCTCCAATAAACCCCACTTCTCTGCGTTCACATTTTAAGACAATATTTTTAAATGTGTGTTTTGATTTACAGATGTGTAAAAATACTGTAAGTGGAGTTCTGTCTATCAGGATCTTATAAATAATAACTGACTTTTTAAAAGGATTGCAAATGGTAATGGTAATTGCAGCTCCACTGGGTGACTGCTAACCAGAAGTCTAGGGTAGTAATAAAGGTGTAATAACCATGTTAAGATTTGCAGAGAGATGAAATATTTCAAGTTGGTTCAACTACACTCATTAGGGAAAAACAAAAAGTAAGTTTTTGAATTTTCAAGAGTAAGTGGTCTAATTAATAAAGAAAAAAAGAGGTAGCAGGGAGAGAGAAAACAGAAAATTTTCCTCCCAATTCCCTAAAATAGTTGCTAAATGTGTTTTACAGACATAACAAATTCTCTTTAAAATGCCAACATGCTTGAGTTCAGATTCATTAATGACAGATTACACTCTGCTGAAGTGTAGTATCACCCTGGAGCATTGCCAGTTAGAAAATTCGGTTCACTAAGATATATCTAATATAATCCTTGAAGAAGTCTTATTGTCAGCTCACTGGCTTGCTATCTAGGCAAATGCTACACTGTAAGGAGACAGTGGAAGAGGAAGTACCCTGCCAGTTTGAAAACCCAGACATACTTGAATGGTTTATTTTCCTTCCAGATCAAAAGACTCTGCTACTGCTATCTTAACTATGTTGTTAATTGCATAACCCTAAGAGCCGCAACTATGAGTTACGTCTCCGCTTCACAAACACAGACCAAGAGGACAAGACACAGTAAACACGACATTTACATACATCTGTTGTTCAAGAAATGTAGTCTGCCGTTCAGTGGGATGCATTTACTTAACCCAACTTTCGGCAACACCATCGCTTAAGGGCTATTTGGCCCTGCCAGAGGTACCAAACCAGAGCCAGGTACGGGAGCGTGAGACAGGGCCAGAAGGTGCTGCACAAGCACAGCCCGGCGGAGTTTCCTCCCCCGGGGCATTATAAAATAGCGTCACCGCTCCACAAATACAACCCTACATGCCCGGCACTACTCAGACATGCCTGCAGAATTACGCCCAAAACACACAGTTGATTGAAAATTAATTTTCTACGAAAAATTACGGCTTAGAAGGCACAGCCATTTCTGAGAACGGCGAAACCAATACATATTGCGGTTCGGTTAAATAGACCAAGCCAAATTATGCAGCCTGTCCTCTCACACAAAGCGGAGGGAACAAATCTACACTTTCCTCACAGAATTACTAAAAACAAAACATCTACAAAAACAGCCTCAAAAGTTAGAAGCGGGGGAACGGCAGGGTAGGTAGAGTACCTGAAACAAGTTTTAAATTCCTAGTCGGGCTCCCGGTGCGCGCGGGTACGCGTGTCCCCCGGCCAGCCGCAGCTCCGGCACGGCCGCGGGCGGGGCGCGGCGCAGCGGGCGGGCCAGCCCGGCGCTGCCAGGGGGGCACGGC